>WBNH01011484.1:530582-678640 GCA_013401255.1 Urocolius indicus | reverse complement strand
TCCCGCCCTCCGCGCAACCCCCAGGGGCCGCGGCCCGGACTGAAGGTCGCCAGCGGCCTCCCCTGCCTGGCCCCCGGCCCCGTTCCCGGGGTCCGTTACCCCGCCGCGCGTCCTCCCCGGCTCCCCTCCGGACGGGAGGCGCCGCCGCCGCCGCCGGACCCGAAGATGTCGAACCTGAGCAAAGGGACGGGCAGCCGGAAGGACACCAAGATGCGGATCCGAGCCTTCCCTGTGAGTACCGCGCCTAGGCCCGGCCCGAGCGGGCCCCCGCGGCCTCCTCGCCCTGTCAGCCGCGCCGTGTGCCCCGGGCGGAGGCGGCCTCGGAGGGGGTCACGCGTGCGAGCGGTTGGGGTGAGCTGTCAGCCGGCCGGCGGGTGCTCGAGGCCGGGGGGGGGGGGGGGGGCCCGGCAACGAGCGGGAGCTGCGTCTCGGGGGAGCAGTGCTGCGTGCCGCACGGCGAGTAGGAGGTGGAGGAACTGGTCCCCGCGATTATCGGCTCCCTCATCAGCCAAACAAATCAATTATGAAAATCCACGTACAGCATTTTCGGGGGGGGTGGAGACCGAGGTTTCTTTGTGTTCAAGGAAAAGGCTCGAAGAAGTCGAAGGTTATACGTCTAGATCAGTAAAATTAGTTCACCCTGGAAGGAGGGGATGGAGGTGTTTCTGTTTTTTTTTTTAAGTCTTTTGGAGAATTTCCTCCTGGTGAATTTATTGCACTCTGCACTCTGTAAAACAGACTATAAGTTGTATGATTATAAGATTTTAGGCGGCACGGTGCCAGATGTTCAGAAGATGTTACTATAAACATCTCGGCGTAGGTAACTTTCATGCCTGTTTGGTGGAGCCGTGAGCATGCCATCCCTTTGAGTTACAGCAGGGAGTGAGCCAGATTATTAATTTATACTGCCATAAAGCTGGCTCTGTTTTGACAGTTGGTTCAATTAAAGCTTACAACAGAATAACAGCAACAGTACTATTAATGGCGTTGAGGAACGAGAGAAATAGAAAAGCTTCAGCCTGCCGGAGGATGGCCAGGAAGTGTGTGTGTGTGTTCGTTGGTGTATGCGTTAAAAAGAAGATACTTAGTTGAGTCATTGGCTTTTAATGTTTAGCGTTAACTTTTTGATGCTACGTCTGATCCCGGTAGGCAGTAGTGTAGAACTAATGCGCCTGGCCTTTATAGAGAAACTGGACATACCTGTTTCTCTTACTTCATTGGCAAGGAATATATCAATATATTTACTCCATAAAAACTCTTGCTGATGAAGTTAGAGAATCGTTTCTAGTCTCAACTGCTGTGTTAAGCGTAGCAATCTGATTTACGCTGCTTTACGCTTTCATCAACAGTTGCGTTTAGCGGTAAAAGTCAAAAGAAAAATACTTCATATCAAATTATGGAATTTTGCTGAATGAAAGGTTTTTAATTTCCACATTGGATTTATTTCTTCAGTCTTTTTCAAGAACGTCAGTTTTCTTAGGATTATAGGAATAAAGAAAAAGACTTTCTGCAATGTGACCAGGACTTTGCTAACAAGTAGCAGGAAAACCTGTGCAGAAATAAACCATGATAAAACCAGTATGTATGCTTTTTAACAAACTACACCAAAAATATAGCAGTCTTTTAACCGTGGATGTGTAGACATGAGTCAGCCAACATAGATAGTGTTAACAATAGGATAAACTTTAGTGTTTTACTTTTTCACCACTTTTGTAAATGAGCATGTGAGATTAGTCTCGGAGGTGAAGAACACTTATGTAGAGCCCTGCTCTTACATAACATTAAGCATTGTCATCAGGAGGGGTTTTTTTCTGCTGAAGCTGTCTTTACTAGTGTTATCTTTCTTTCCAGCTGCCTAAAGAATGCATAGGTTAAAAGTTGAAGTGTTCTTCCTAAAATACTTCATAAGTAAATAAGCATCAAGGCCTACAGATCCTAAATGTTTGGTAACATCTGTTGACAGCAATTTTTCAGGTGTTCCCCTCAATAGATTTTCTGTTCCAAGACATTTTATTGACAATCCTGTTGATAAAGTGTTTATAGAAAGGAAGCATGTACTTGGTTGAGAGGCTGGGGAGGAGGGGAGGTTCTCTTTCATCATTTCAGAAGGCAGTAGCTGTAGTTCATGTAAAAATCTCAATGCCGATTCTGTGGCGGCCAAAGCAGTTGTACAGCGTTGGTCCTGCAAATAGTGCCAGTGACTGCAGTGGGATTATTCATGTCAATGAGGCTGCATTTGTGTGTTGGGTAGAGTCTATATTTAGAAAGTGTACTATTTGTACTTCAGCTACTGATCTTCACTCTTTTATCTCAAATTTGGTGGTTCTGCTCTTCGGTTTTCAATTAGGAGTGCTTCCAGAGGTGACTTTGTAGGTTGCTTCAATTTGTCTTCTTATTGATCATCTTTTCTCAGCAGATCTACCTGGTTTTGATTAGATCACTTCTTGCATGGAGGTAGCTATTTACTATTATTTCAAACAAGAAGTAGCCAAATTGGAGAGTAAAGTTCCTGCAACACAGAAATATTACGATAATTCCTTCCATGCAGGTTCTGTCTCTATTTTCTGTAACCTTTTCAATATCTCTGTTCTTGTAAATATTTACAATAGCTGAAAATAATTTGCAAAATATTACTAAAGTTTTCCATTTCCATCTTACTAGATATAGAGATTGACCAAAACATTTGAAAACCACCAATGTTGTGTCTAGTGATATTAAATATTTTGCAATTAATTTTATTCTAGATTCCTTCTTTATTATTTCTTGTAATTGGTGGCAGATTATCTATCATCTTAAGTGTCTGTTAGTATTTGCTGCCTCCTGGTATGTGCTCTTGATGTGTGTCTTCGTACCTCAAGGGCAGTGACTCTGAGTACGTGACATACTGTTTCACTGAAGTGGGTTGTAGAGTAATAAAGAGTAGTTGAGGAAAAGAGTTTTGTATACATCTGAACAATAGAAAAAAATACATTTCTCTTATTAATTTAAAATATAACTTACTAAAAATAAGTTTCTTATATTCTCTTGTTTGGCTGGACTTAGACAGCAATAATCTTCACATCAGAAGTAGTCCAGATAAGGTTGTATTCATTGTTGAGGCTTTAGGCTTGGTCATTTTTTAGATCTAGAAAGAATAATGAAAATAATTTTTTAAGAAAGTTTACTGTTTGTTCAGTAGAGCAAACTGATGAGGTTAAGCTTGTGCAGGTAAGTAACTTAATGCACCACTGTGAAAAACTTCTATTGTACTGCTTTCAGTAACCACGTATGGTACTTATATGGTACGTATATAGCTGTTCTGTATTTGTGCAGGGTCTATCCAGATAACATTCAGAGTAGCATTAGAGTTAAAATGAGAGAGGGAAGAATGTAAGTTCTTTTTTCTTAAGCAGTCTTTAAACTTTCTTGTTTTAAATCCATACCCACTGCAACAAATAGGAATATGTTGTGGTCAGACAGTAAAAGCAACAAAATAACTTCTGAAATGTTGAGTCATTGTCAGTGATGTGAGTTGGATGTAGTTTTAAGTATTTTTCATTTTAAAAAAATAATCTGGAGGAGTGCAGTAGTATTTCTGCTGAATATACAGTATGCCCATTGTGTGCAAATACAGGTTTGATGTTCCTACAAAACATGAAATAATTGCATCCATTTTGGAGAAATGTTGGGAGTTGTTTTCTTCCCTTCTCTGGATTAAAATGCTCTCAGGATCTCAAATCGTCTCTGGTTTCTTTACTCTCAGTGAGCCCGTTACTACTGACTAAAGGAACACTTTAAAAACTTTCAAACAAGCTTGCAACAAATCTAGTTTTAAGATTATTTAGTTGACTTGTGAGAAGTGATGCCAAGGAGTGCTAGATTTTGGAGAGATGTGATGTCTATAACAGAGATCCATTCTGTATAAATTATGATTTCTGCAAACACATTTGACCTGTTTTGCTGCGAGTGTTTAGCTAGTGGAAAATAGTAGCCTTCAAACATGTTTTTATGGAAAAGTTGTACAAAGTTAAAAAAATGGATGCTTCTTATAGTAATAAATGGTATATGAGAATTTGGGAAGCAGTTTGGAGTTAATTTTCAAAATTTGTACAAGTAACATTAGGCTGTGTTACATGAACTTTTTTTTGCAATAACTCCTCCTTCTCTCCATGCAGTAGGTCAGTTGTCACCATAAAGTTGGCTGGACAGATCTTTCTGAAAAGCAGCATGAGCTGATGTGGGTTATTTGGTATGATCTTATAGTTGAGAAGATTTTTAAAATATATATTTTTTTAATGCTTTTAATCATTTTCACTTCCTGCAGTGCTGTCTCTCCTCTCTAGAGCAGTGCTGCAGAACACTGTTTTGCCAGTTCTCAGAACTGTTCCAGTGGATCAGTATTATTATGGCTGCATTGTGAATACTGGAAAGCATTTGGAAATCCTAGACATGCACTTGAGATAGAATGAGTCTTTTGGAGAGAGGAGCAGGGGCTGTATATATGTGTAGATACATCTAAGTGTAAGTTTTGCAGATGCATTTATTGTCTTTAAATGCTTATGCTCCAGATAATTTTTCATCTGGTCTTGTGCTGAAAGGCAGACAGCATTCAGTTTCTCTCAACCCCATTTATCCATTGATGTTACTTCTTCCTCAAAGAAATTTCTGTGAACTTAGAAGTAAATGATTTCAGCTCTAAGACTGATTGCCACTGTTTCTTTCTCCTCAGATGTAACAGTCACTTGTTTTAGGCTTTGTGTAGGCAGAAAGCTTTTTTTCTCAGGGAGTACTGACTGCTTTTGTGGTTTGTTTTGAGTCTTGGGAAATTGATGATGCAAGTTGAGATGAGGTTTGTTGAATTTATACTTCAACCTAGAATGCGTAGATTTGTCAGTTCAGGAAGTTTATGTACGTTTTGTGTCTTGGGCATCTTGGTGCAGCTAGATCATAGAAAATATGTTGATCTGCAGTGGATTTTTAAGTGTTCAGATTATGTAAGCAATAGGTGTATTTCTGCTTTGGAGGATGGGATGAGGGTAGAACTGGAGGATGGCTTACTGCAGAGTCTTTCAGTTCTGCTTAAAATAATGTAAACTTACTGAGTGCTACAAGACCATCTAGTTAACTGAATGTTTTACGTGGTTTGCTTTGTCCCTCTTGAATCCTTTCTGTATTCTGAAATGTATTTATAAGAACATTTTGTCTATTAACCCACGTAGTTTACACAGTAGTAACACGGTGTACACAGTAGTTAATGTTCACAACTAAAATTGTAGCAAGTTTAAAACCTAGAAATAAAATAGACCAAAAACTAAATCACTGTTTATCGTATTTGATGGAAGAAGGTGATGTTTTGGTGTAAGTTACAGAGAAATGCAGAAATACTTGCTTATTACTGGATAGTTAATCTTATGAAGGCCTTCTGGTTTTCCCAGATGTTTAAAAATTAAATGCTATGAGCAGACTCAGTGCCCTAATATTATCTTTAGTGTATTCCAACGTAGACTTTGAGTAGTTGGGTTTTTGTTTGTTGGGTTTTTTCAATTGTACACACTGTCTTTTAGTTGTGGTCTAACCTAATCTCATTTGAATTCCTGAATTCTGTAGATGCTGACATTTCACTTGCAAATTCTCTTATTTTTCCTTGTTAGTCGAGTACTAAGTTCTGAGTAATCATCATTCCAGTTGGTCTGAGTTTTGAGTGTGGTGTTGGAAAGAATATTGCTGTTTAAGGATCTTGTGTTTGAAACTTGCCTGAATTTTGTGCAAGAGTATAAAGGTAACATCACTGCCATTCTGTTAAGATTTTTATATTGGCTAATTTAGTCTGGGGTTTTTCAAGTGGCTTGACAGGTTTCTCCACCTCCTCATTCTCATGATGTATAGTAGTGTGTTAGTAAACAGGAATTACTCTTTTCCCCTGGTAGCGATAGGTAAAAGGGTTTTATGAAAGTTGCTGTAAAACTGATCAAGATTTTTTGTTATTCTACATGAAAAAGTTTAATAGCAGAAATTAGCATAAAACTAGAAGTTTTATTCTAGAAAAAGCATCACCATTTTTCAAAAGATTTCCCTTTTTTTTTTGTCTCTTTAGGGCTGGTGTACATGGTACAAGTGGCAACATTTCTCAGTTTAAATGTGTTTTCTGAAGTCTTTGATTTGTAGGACAGGTAGTCTTAGTTCAGGTGCTTTTAAATTTTCGTAGCCGTGACTGATCTGCAGTATCTGATAATCTCTCTGTACGTGGTGAAAACATTTTTGTGGTAGACTGGAACAGATTTTCTTAAGATAGTTTGATTGAGTCCATTCATAAAATGCACAGTGATTCTGTTACAGTCCAAAATAGGTTCTTGACCTCGTGTATATGATCACTGGATGCTATCTTTGGTTCTAGCAGCTATTAGAGCTATGCATGTGGAAAACCAGCTCTTGAGAAGTGATCTTTTATTTTTCATTGTGAGTCAGTTTTTATGAATAAGGAGCAGGAAAGTACTGTAATACAAAAGTACAGCATGGCCAAGCACGGTTTTTAACATAATTCTTTTATTTTTCTGAAGTTCAGTTATAGCCACTAGAATCTTTAAGTCACTGATGGTTCTTCTGTGAAGTTGCAAGTGCTGGCATACCAGCAGAAGTAAATACTGTTATATGACTTAACAAAAGAACTTCCATATTGACCTTATTGCATTTTAGGCATGGAAAAAAGTATTAAACACACAGCAAGAACAAAACTAATAAACATTTACATCTGGATGGTGTTTGCTGTGGAGTTGCCTTGATTCTTTAATTAGTTGTGCATAAAATTAGCATTTAAGGGCTGAAAGTGTCTTACTTATAGTTTAAATAAGGTATAATAGTATGCAAAATGTAAGCAGATGACTTGCTTTATTTGTTTGTGGTTATAGATGAGGTACATTTGTGGAAATGCCAATTTTTTGTTTAATACTAATGAGAATAAACATAAGAGAAAACAATAATTTAAATTATTACGTATGAGTTACGTAAAATTGTGCTAGCTTATATTATCCAAAATTCATAGCATTCATTTCTACATGTAGTCTGACTACAGGCTGTGTGTCTGTTTCTCACATTTTCTAAGTGAATAATCTTTATTGAAATAAATACTTTCTACTGTCACACTACTTTTGTTTTTAAGGTGTTGGTAGCATCTGAGCAAACCTATGTTTTGATATTCTATATATGGATATAACTTTTGTGTGTAGTTATGTGGGGTTATCTTTCTGTTAGATTTGTTTCAGTGTTAGTCTTGCATTTCCAGACACTGCTGGTTTGTGCATCTCATCATGGTGTATGCACTATATGGTGCAGAAATCCTCCAGAGAAAGGTTATTGTCAGCATGTAGCCATATTGATTACCTGTAAACGTACAAGTGATTTATTAAGTGTATCTTCCTTCCCTTCCTTGAAGTAAGCCAAGGAAAAAAAATCATCCTCTGTTGGCCTCTGTCTACCATAAAATGGTGTCTTTTATTTACTATACAAGCTCTGGCAAAGTTAAACTGTTACCATTATGGAGGAACAGTTATTATCAAGCTCCTAAAGCCTCTAAAGGCCTTTCTGCCCCTTTTTGCCTTCACCCCTCCCAAATCATTCCTAGTGTTCTTTGTTTTGAAATGACTTCAGGAAATGTGTCTACAATCTGTATAACTTGGTCTGTATTTCACAGATTTCCTCTTTAAGAGTTGGGTTTTTCTGAACAGTTGTAAATTATTGAACTACTTGTAGGTTAATAGAAAAAAAAAAAACAAAACCCAAAACAGAAATCTTATGGGATTTGCACTGAAGTGAGTAGACAAGGAATGAGCCGTTTGTGGTTCAGGGAAGCTTTCTGAATCCAGGTCATCAATGCTGGGAAGTTAATGAACTAATGGATTTTTTCACTTGGAGAGATGATACCCCTGAGGAGATTTGGTACCTTCCACAGAAGACAATGATGTGCAGAACAGCGTTACTCTTTTTCCTAACAGTTCTTAACTGGGATTGAGGCACAGAGTATCTCTGTTATTCTTTGAAGTCATTGTAATGTTGATATTATGCAATTCATCAATATAAAAGATTTGCAAAAGAAAAAAAAAAAGTTATTTTGCCTCTTACTAAACAAACATTATTTATTTCTACTTTATTGAGACGATGGTTTTAAAAGCGATCGAAGTATGGTCACGTTCTGAATCAAAGTTTTAAACTGTTTAAACTGAGGTTAAAAAAAGAAATATTTCTGCTAGCTTAGAGTTAGGAGTGGTATGAATAGCAGGCTGGGGTGTAGCAGTGCCACTTCTGTGGGCAGCCACTGTCATCCCTACAGCAATTTAAAGACAGCCTACTGCACATTACCTGGAAGGTTCCAATCACACACTTGGGTTTTAAAAAGGAGATGAAGAGAGTCGGGGACCTAAACCCCATTGAAATTTGAGACTTGCAGCAATTTTTAATCTTTTATAGTAAATTTTCTAGTTACAGGTAAATGAAGGACTTTCCTTTCTGCTCTTATGTCTCTGGTAAATTGTAAGTAATTCCAGTGGGAGAGAAGTGAGCCACGTTCATTCTACTGCAGCATAAGTATTTAAGCCTCTTCAGGAAATTTGCAGACCAACTTATTTTGTAGTATACTTGTAGTCACTTAGTCTCCAAATTTTTAAAAGCATGTCCTTGCCTGTTCCAAGTTTTTATTGCAGTGGGATGCAAAATGACTTGAATTAAATTTTTAGGATTGAGCACTTGGTTATAAATGGGGAAAGGCATGATCAGTAGTTTATAAGAACTTGTCAAAGGCTGGAAACAGGCACAAGAGCCTGTTCAACAGCTACAGCAGCACACAGCTGAGATACTGAAGTGCGGAACTACCTGTCTCTGTGCCCTCTCGACCTCCAGGATCCTGCTGACAGATGAGAGGGATGATTCACACCCAGAAATTGAGTTCTTCATTCCATTTCTGCTGTTCTAATTATACTCAAATATTTTCTTTTAACACCAACTTTGTTTAGGATGGAAACCTTAAAGCTATTGTATTTCTTTCAGGAATGTAGTTCCTGCTGTTACACAAGCCTTTCAGAATTTTTTTTCCATGACTTCTTATTTGAAGAAGGTTGTCTTAGGATTGTTACTTCTAAAGAGGATTCTGAGCTTCTCGTTAGTCTTCAAAATATTGATAAGTTTTGGGAGGAGAGTGGCAGAAGAGCAGAAATAAGCAGATAACTTGGTGTAAAGTCTTTGTATTCATTCCTCTGTTTTGTTCAGAATGGATTTTTTTTCAAGTTAAGCAAGCCTGACCCAGTAGACTTCCCCCCCCTCCATGCATGTTCTTTGCACCTTAAATAATCAATGCAATGACAGAAATAAGGCAAAAACTTACTTCATGTCTGAAAAGGCTTCTTTTACCTTCCAAAGTTAAACAGGAAAGGTCAAACTTTTTGAAGTGTAAACTTAGATGTAGACTTCAGCTCTAACAGTTTCCGAATTAGTAAGAGAAGTTTCTGAAGGATAGGCAATTCTTCACTGTTGTAGGTTGAAGTGTTCTTAGGAAATAAGTAGTTTCATTATAGGTGTTTTATAATCCTCCTCCATTTTCAGGCACTATAGTAATGAAATGTCATTGAAATGGTTTAAAAAGAACCTTGGTTAATAATACAGGCAATGTCACTATTTTGGCTGCATAAGCCGTTCCATTCTGTAGCAGTGAGAACTATGTTTTGAAGTAGAGCTTCCTATATTTAACCTCTTAACAATTCAGTTTTTCTGGAAGCTTGAATAAAACCAGGTAATTGTTATCTTTTAAATACAGCTTTTTCTGAAACAAGTTTCATAATGTGAGGACAAGTGGGCAGAAGCTTGTGCTGTGGCAAGGGAAGACTTACTCCTTCACAAATAATGCCTTTCTGGAACTCAAGAAGGCGTTTATATTTGTTTGCAAATGCTAGGGAAAAAGAAGGTAACTTTAAAACTTGGATTTTTGAATTTTTAATTAAATACTCTTCTGCTGTACTGTTTGACAAAGCAAGCAGTTCTAGAATAGTAAAAAACCCAAAACTAAATAGAAAGGTTGTCTTAAAGATGTTAATTTTGGTCAGTTTTCTTTGTTTCTCCCCAATATCTAGCCCTGCTGGAGAACAACATGCTTGTTGGCTAAAAAAATGTGTATTTCAAAGAGTTTGTGGAAAACAAATAGTAAGACAAATAAGTGTATAAGAGACAATTAAGCTTCATATAGCTGACCAGAGATAAAATATTTAGAGACTTAGATTATCCTATGTAGTTACTGAACTTCCTGATACAGTTTTTTTATGCAAAACCTTGCAGACTGGTCTGTGTGAATCCATATATAACTCTAAGTGAATAAAAAATGAGACTGGTGAGCTATCAATTCATTTTTCATTGACGAGCTCAGACAAGTAATATTCTCCTTTTATCTATATTAATGAGAGTGATGGTTTGAAGGTGCACTTTGTCAGTTGAGCATCATGAGCATCATAAATTGCAAATTGAACTACAAGTTGATTTTTAGAGAGCATAACATACATTGTGGACTGTCCTTAACAGACCTGCAAGAGAAGAAAAACAGACTTAAACATGTCATGCAAAATTGCCAAATCAGAGAGTCTCAAGGATATTAGAGTGGTAGATGCACATGGACCTTGTTTTGAACTAAGTAGGTGCTATTACATACTACACTTCTGACATTTACTGATGGCTACATATGTTATCTTTTACAGTTGGATTAGGCTTTGAAACACTTTTACAAAAGACTGTTGATCTTAAAGGTCTCTTCCAACTGAAACAATTCCATGATTCTTTGTGTTTATGTATATCATAGATTCTTACAGTTGTTCATTAGTAGTTAGAAACTATATGAGTGTTAGGAAAACATGTGAAGGTCTGTAAATGGAATGATGTCCACGTTCACAGAATCAGCACTGTATAATTTTGTGTTTCAGTTTATATTTAGTTGTCTGCCTCTCCAAGTAGTCTCCATTGTTTTTACATTTGTAAAAACAAATAATACAAAACACTTAGGCTTATCTTATGCCTTCTACTTATTCAGGAACTGGTGGCTGCTCGAATTTACATAGTTCATGGCCACAGCTCAGATGAAACAGGTGTTCAGGAGGAGTTGTTTTTCTCACTTTTATCCCTTTTCTCCAGGATATTATGTTCCACCGATTTGCAGGACTGAAGCTGAGGAGTGGCATTTGGGGAAAAAAATGAGGAAATTGTACTAAATAAAAGTTGATCTTGAACATGTGAACTATGTTGGCAGTTCAGAATTAGTCTCGTTCTTCTGAATTGATCCCTATAAAATGTGAAAGATAAATGAGTCTCCAATCTTTAAAATTTGTTCAGCTTCCTAAACATGTCAAAACTATTGCTGCATCTGACATTTTCTATTTCAGGCTTGTTTTAAACTTTTCATAGAGGCTGTTAAATTTCTGTTTTGTTATGAAGCTCCTGTCAGGTCTACCTATAATGCAGACAAATGGTACCTTTTGAGAGGAGAAACAAATTTTTTTTTTTTTTTTTTTTTTTCCTGGGCTTTAAGTTTACTAGAAAAAGAAATTCTTGGAGGATATTAGAGGTTGCTGTAATGATTATCAAAATCAGCCAGCCAAACCCCTTCCTCTTCAAGCCCCCACTCCAAAGCAACGTTTGCTTTGTGATATCAGCAGTGGTCTGTGACAATGCCTTGGAGGTAGACCAAATCTGTCAATGACTATGCAGTGGGTCAAACTCCCATCTTTTAAGGAAAATCACTTTTTAAAATCTACTTACCTTTTCTGTTCCATGCTATGAGAATAGCTTTCCATTGCTGCAGAACCCGTTTAAGTAAAGCGAAAAAGGGTTTTGCCTAAAAACTTGCAACTCTAGAGTATTTTAATTGACAAAGAGGATTCCCTTTTTAATTGCTCATTCTTTCTTCTGCCAAGTAAAGCCTGACAGCTGGGAAGGAGAGACATATGTCACGAATCCTGCTTTTCTGCTTTTGACTGAATATTGTCATGGACCCCTGCCTATTCTACAGAGGCTGGAGTCTTTTTTTTTTAACTGGCCTTTATGAGATTACTCTCAGCACTGGTTACGCACGTCCCCTTCTGAGTCTGGAATGGAGCACAGTACAGGCCATGAGTATTCCTTGCCCGAGGAATCTGGAGAAATTTAGTGTAGAGATTGCCCACCCAAACAAGGCTAAGGTCTGCATGTCAAGAGCTGAAGTAAGAAAAAAAAAAACGCAAATGTGAAATGTTGTCAATATTTAATGTTGGGGATAACTGGCAGGTGCCATAAGCAAACTGTAGGTATAGATTTCCCACTACCACACACACCCTCTGAGGGAGTATAATAGTAGGCATTTCCTGACACTCCTAGGAGATGTAGATAATACCAGACTGCCATCTCCAGTTTTTTATATAGGTCACCTAGGAGCAAATGTTGAGTTACTGGGACCAGTTTTGGTAGCCTACTGCTATGACTTTCCTGTGACTCTTTCAGCAGATGGCCAAAGTGCAGTAGTAGGCCAGATGGATAACAGCAGTAGGTCAGGGTACCCCTTTCTTCATGCTCCTTCTCTTAGCTTCCAGTCAAGTGTTTTGGTATAACAGTCAACCTATTCAGATGACACTACCCAGGTATTTTGTGCATTGAGATTTTGGTTGTTAAGGGGTTAGTGGTTTTTATTTGTGAGTGTGTGTGTTGTTCAGTTCTTGGCATACTCATGTTTCTGAAGCAATGAGATTTTGCCAATATATCCTCTTCAGGTATGCTCATTGCTACACAGTAATGAAAACTTCAAAATTCAGATAAGTGTGCATATTGAACTCTCCATTTGACATTAATAGCAGTATGTTTTATCTGTTCCTTAGTTGAAGAATATGTAGATCAATATCTTAATATGCCATTTTCCAGATATATTCTTGGAGCAAACATTGGGCAATGTGTCTCTGTCATGATGAATTCTCATCTTTCAATTTAACAATATTGGAAGGGTTTATAAAAATTCAAGTAGTGATTAGGTTCTGAGGCTGAAAATGTGGTGCTCTTGCCCTTTTCTGGACAACCTCAGTCAGGCTTCATCTAGAATGAAGAATCCAGGCTAAAGATGCTGAGTTATTATATAACAGACTATTTAATACCATCTTGATGAATGTCCTGTCGTGAAATGAAAGTGAACTGTTTGTTTTGACAGCATCCTTTACCTCTTGGACTGTGGGTCAGGACCTGTGTGGTGGCAGTTTTAGACAACAGCCAGCCTCTGCTTATTTTATCTGCTGAGGTTTTGGAAACGGGAGTGAGAACAGTCTGCAATTATTATAGATGTTTGCTCCTAGAGCTGCCAACTAAATTTAATTGTCAGTATCCACTCACTTCCTTCAAGATAGGGAGCATAACCACCTGCGTTCTGTAATTTCAATTGGTTCTTACTCCAGTGCTCTGGCATATTAGATCTAAAGGATGTCATGGAAAAGAATGAGGCAAGTGATGTTTGTGTATTTTGAAAATTGAGAAACACTGCTCTGCAGTAATCATTTCCAAGTTGATCCGTTTCACCTGGTAGTGTGTAATTGTGATAAACACTCTGCAGCTAATCTGTAGGAAAATTGAGTAGCAATGTTTGAGACTTCTTCAGAAATGTCCTGCAAGTGTGTTAAACCTCTGTTTACTTTCTGAGAATTAGCAATGACCTGTTTGGTTTGAGATCTTTGTGAAAACTTTATAGAACTTATCTAGAAACAACTTCTGCAAGGATGAGAAGCTCTGTTTAGTTACCAGTCTGCTGAGTATTAGTTCACGTACCTCCTGTTTTTGCTGCTTGATGAACTCCTGTGGATACTCCTTCCAGGATTCTAGGAGATGTCTATTACTTCTTCCTTGCTTCTTTCTTAACCAGCTCTTGTTAAAGAATACTCAGAAGGTACTTCCAGTAAAAGTAAGCTGGTACCATCTGTCAGGAATTCAGCAGGTTCTTAACCATTTACTTCTATAACTGCCTTTCCTTACTATTTAAAACACTTCAAGCATTGTTATATAAATAAGAGGAACAAGCTTAGTAGTGTTAAGGGCAAAATGACCAACTGGTAAGAATATGAAATGAAATTGCATTCAAAATAAACAGTATTGTAAAAGCGAAGATGTATAGAATGGAAAGTACACACCTCAAAATGTTTATTTCTATGCAAAGTAGTCTGGATTTCCAGCAGTAGATCTGTGTTCCGGGTCAATCTGGGAGTTTTAGTGGTGTTCTTTGACTGTTGTTGATATCAGCCAGGGAACAAAGGCCTGCTTCCACTGCTAACCAGAAACATTTTGTTGCTCACCATTGTTATCCTGTGATGCATTTTAGTTGGAAGACTGCTATTGGCAGTTTTAATAGGTTGCACTTAGTCAGGGAGCCCTGGTTTTCTGGCATCCAGCTCTAACATGTATTCCCAAATCAGAGTGGTTGAGGTTAGAAGGTACCTGTGGATGTCATCTCCCTCTGCCCTGCTCAAGCAGAGTCACCTAGAACCAGTTACTCAGGGCTGCGACCTGACAGTTTTTAATATTTCCAGGGATGAAGACTCCACAGCCTCTCTGGGCAATGTGTACCAGTGTTTGGTCATCCTCAGTAGAAAAAGATTTCCTCATGTTCAGAAGGAACCTTCTGTGTTTCAGTTGGTATCCATTGCCACCGATTCTGTCACTGGGCAGCTCTGAAAAGAGCCTGTTTCCCTGTTCTGTATAGCCAGCCTCCTTTTAGGTGTCTATAGACATTGATTTACTCCTCATGAGGCTTCTCTAAGATAAACCTGATTCTCAGTCTTCTCCCATATGAGAGGTGTTCTAGTCAGTTATCTTAGTGGCTCTTCACTGGACTCTCTCCAGCATGTCCATTTCTCTGCTGTAGTGGGGAGCCCAGAGCTGGGCACAGTACTCCACACCTGTCTCGCTGGTGCTGAGTAAACTGCAGATGCAATGACACTTCTCCAAATGCAGGTGAGGATACTATTAACCTTTTCTGCCCCCAAGGCCCATTGTCTCATCTCAGTCAAGCTTTAGGTTCTCTTCTGCCAAGCTGCTTTCTAGCTGCTTGGTCCTGGCATGTGTTAATGTATGGAGTTGCTCTTCCCCAGGGTCAGGATGTTGCACTTCACTTTAAACTACATGACTACAAGGGAGGTGACAATATTTTGCATGAAGTTACATGTTAATACCAAAATTAGTGAAGTTTAGCAATTTGCCTCTTGATTTAAGGAGTGCTGATGAGGTTATTTGAAAGAGATATTGGCTGTAGTGTTAGCTTCTGGGAGGGAAACATTGCAAAGTGTGTTCGGGACTGTTACTGGCTTTACCTGCTGATGTCATGCTCTTCTAGTGATAATGACAATAGATTGCTGACAGTGATTGTTTAATCATTCCTGGAGATTTTAATAGGGTAATCAAACACTGTTAAAGAAGGGGCTAACGTGTCTGATCCTGCACTGTGGCAGTACTGTGGAATAAAAAAATTTTTGAGTCTTTTGCAGACTTTTTTTTAAGTCGTCACACTTTCATGTACACTGATATTTCAGTCTCATTTCTTCATGATGTACTTCTGCTGTAATTTGAGTTCAGATGATTGTGTTCAAGTTGCATCTTTGAATCATTAGCATTTGGGCAGCGGTTTGTGGAAGCTTTCCAACTAGTGGCTTCTTATAAACAGTTCTCCTGCCAATAACAGACTTGATCTCTCTCCCATTCCCCAAGAAAGGTAATGTTCAGATAAACTGGTGTACATTAACACAATTCCTCTCTTTGGACACTGGCTTCTTACTGTGTTGGTGACTCGGCTTGTAAACTCTACTGAAATTATGGGTACTTTGCTTCTGAAAGCTTTTCTGAACCTGGGTGTTTTGAGGGGTTTTTGGACTTTGGTTGGTGTTTTGGTTTTGGTTTTTTTTTTTTCCTTCAAAGCAGCAGCAGAAGCAGTTATCTAGCTTCTGTTTAAATCTGCAATAGAAGGCATAAGCGAGGTAACTGTATTACAACTGTGGAGTTTACTTTTAAAATATAACCTCTATAATAAATCTGGGAAGGAGCATGAAAAAACACTTGGGCTATGAACCTGTTTTCATATTTGTGGAAGTGGGTAACTTACAGCCTTTGTTGAGAGGAATCTAGAGAGTTGCAAATATCTTCACTGTTGGGGATTAGGATTACAGTTCTCTCTTAGTTTTTGGAGATGTTTTTGTACAGAATTCTGAAAGCTGCCAAATGTTCCAGTAGCATCACAAACTTATTTATTGCTTAGTTGTTTGGGTTTTTAAAAAATCTGCATACAAGCCTAACTAAAGGAATGAGGATGAAAAGAGATGAAACTGTGAGTTGAAGAATCCAAGGGTAGATTTGCTCATTGCAGTCCTTACATAACTTTGAGGCTACTGATACAGGAAGACCTCTTCTGTTCAAAAGCTAAAACATTTCAGTGTTGGAGAGGAAAATAAGCTTTCAGTGAAGCTTTACTGCAGTGACTTACTGTCTGATAGAGTGGAGTTATGAGAAGTATTAAAAGTCTCTGCTTTGTTAGAAAACACTGCTGCAAACAGGCCAGCTATGCTAGCTGTTTTTTGGAAGACATTGCTCTTTTAACTTGATATCCTAGAACTTAAGCAAACCTGTTCCTACAAAACCTCACAGATGAGAATCTAAAGTCAGTCAGTAGCAGAATAGGAAGCTGCACTGAGAAGCAGAGTCCTTCATGCTTAAACTTAAAAGGTAATAATTTTATAATACTGCTTTTATTATTTCTTTATGTTGGTCCCATGGAGATGTGTACCCCTTAAAATTACCTTTTACGGATCCTTCTTGTGCTTCCAGAGCAGCTTGTGGTGTGTCAGTTGTTAACTGGCAGAAAGCTCTGTGTTGTGTTTGTGTTTAAGAAGTTTGGAGCAAATGATGTTACAATTGGTCCTTCATTTCATATAGCATTTGGATTAAAAGTAGAAAAATATAAGCAGTTAACTTCTAGCTTTTTCTTGAATCAACTTTCTAGATGTACTCCTTATCTGTAATGTACAGAAACGTTTGCTGTCTGACAAACCCACAAACAGCAATGCTGCAACAGCTCTTCAAACTAGTGGCTGGTTTTACACAAATCATCTTTTTTATTTTTAAATAGGTGAGCAATTAAATTAAAAGGTTGTCATATTGGCTGGGAGATGGGTTTTTATTAGTAAAGGGAGAAAATGGCACTGGGAAGTGTTGGTGTCAGTCTACTTTGTTTGAAAACAAAACTTTTTTTGAAAGGAAAACTGAACAACTTTTACTCAGATTGCTGTCTGCAATTCTGAATAGTTGCCTTCGTTATCAGTACTTGTAAAATTGCTTGTTCAGGAGTACTTTGGAAAATAATTTCCCTGAAGAGGCATGAATGTAGCAAATGCAAATTAAAAAGAAAATAACTGACCTTTCATCATTATACAGAGCAGAATAAGCAAAAAGCAGGAGGGGATGACATTTTACCATTTCTCTGTTGCTTTGAGGGTTTGGGAGATGGGGAGCTAAGAATATTTTTTTTTTTTCTATTGGTTTTGATATACAAGGCACATCTCTTTAAATTTTGGGTACATACAGATTAGTAGGCTAGTTAATTCAGTATCAGGAGATAGCAAAAGTAACAATAGGATTATTTTAATCATGAAAATTTTAGTATTTAACCAAAACTACAATATATGAGTAGGATAGAGGAGTATGCATGCTTGTCTTGATTTTGTTCAGCAGCTTATTTCTTCCCAAGGCAGTGACTGGTTTATTCTTATTACGAGCTGTACTTTTATTTATAATGCCTAGAAGACCTGGTATTTTGAAATTTCATGTTGAAATATACTTTAAATTTTAAAAATTCTGCTAATCACAGAACAGTAAGGGTGGGAAAGGACCTTTAGAGATCGTCTAGTCCATACCCCCCACCTCCTCCAGAGGAGACTCTGCAGCCTCCCTGGGCAGCCTGTGCCAGTAACAAATACAGGCAAATTTAGTCTTCCATGTCATTCCTGTATTCACTTAGTGTTTTGTTTTTTTTTTTTTTACATGGAAGGGGAGATAGAAGAGAGTTAGAAAAGGACTGATCATGATTTTTCTCTGTCGTACCATCATTCTTTACTCCTCTCAGCTCTTAATTTCAAGACTGCTTTTGACAGTATTGGTAGACTCCAAGACATTTTCTTTCTCCACAGAAATTCTGGGAATATTGGCTTTTTTCCTCTTGACAAAGTTGTTCTTTAGATGTAAAATGCTCGATCAGTTCATTTTTGTATACACTAAACCAAACTTAAAACATTACATTTTAAATCTGGTTTACATAAAAATGTTGATTATTTTTTCAATTGAGTGATGAAACTTGGCTAAATTACAAACTTTAAGCAATACTGGCATCTGAAATTTTGTTGTTGCACTTATTTGCCATTCTAGATATTGCTTTCTCTATAAAGCATCGTATTGTGTTGCTCCTTTGCATTGGTGAAGCACCATTGCAAACTAGGTGACACTAAGCAGTAGATAGTAGAGGACGAAAGTTGGTTTACTGTTCTGTTGAGACCATTTCTTGTAAGAGTTTCTCTTGTTTCTCTGATTATTTTTTTATTGCTGTAGTTTTTATGTGATGTCTTTACTGAAGTACATAGTGTCTGAATAACAGATTGAGTGGATGCATTTTCTACTTAGTGCTTGATGCAAGTTATTTAACCATATGGAGATGGAAATATGTTCAATACAGATGTAAATTTTGGACATATATGGGTGCTTTGAACACCACCTGTAAATACTAAAGTTGTAGGTGCGTAATTGTTTGACCATTAGTAAATTGCTGTAAGTAAACAACTAGCTTATTAGTTAGCTCAAGCAGATGACTAATTAAGTTTGCTAACTCTGTGTCAGACATTATTGTCTTTTAGTGTAGATATTGATTTGGGGTCTGGCTAAGCAGATCACTGTTGTAGTAGAATTTAGGAGGTATCAAGCATGTTAGTACGAGAAGGAAGTTTACTATTAACACTGTGGAGTAAGACAAGGGAAGAGGCTCAGGTCTTTGATTACCTGCCTTCCCAACTGCACAGGCTCCGGAGTTCAAGGGATTTGCAGCTCTGAAGAAGAAAAGTATTAAACTTTTACAAATGATAATGTTCATAACTATTGAGATCCTTACTATGTTCATAAATAGTGGTTTCCTTTTGATAAAGTTTGAGAAACCTCATGATTATGGAATTAACAAAATGTAGCAGAAGCAATTGTTGTTTCTGAGTTACAACTTGTGAAGATAACTTTCTGTAGTGGTTTTTCTTCACTCTAAACAATAATGTATTGTTTCATTGTTACAGATGACTATGGACGAGAAATATGTGAACAGCATTTGGGATCTTCTGAAAAATGCAATCCAAGAGATCCAGCGGAAGAACAATAGTGGTCTCAGTTTTGAGGAGCTGTATAGGAATGCATATACAATGGTGTTGCATAAACATGGCGAAAAACTTTACACTGGACTCAGAGAAGTGGTCACTGAGCATCTAATAAACAAGGTATGTTATTTGTCAATTAAAATTGAAGTGTCTTATCTGAAAGAATTCTGATTAGTTATTTAAATGACCAAAAACCTAACTTTATTATTATGTTGCCTTGTACGGAAATTGTATTGGTACCATCCAAAATGGTATGTCAGAGCTAATGTCAAGCTTACATGATAATTACAGAAATTATGATTCCACATACTCTTTATTGTAAGTTACTGGTGGAGAGTGGACCACAGAAAGTACTTGAAAACGTCTAAGAAAGAACTTTAGCTGAAGCACAACTCTTGAGAGCTATGAATTTAAAAACAAACAAACAAACAAAAAAAAAAAAGAAAAAGAAAAAATGTTTGTGCTCCTTTGGTGGCATTTTGTGGCTTTCTCAGAACAAATTTTGGTTTGTTTTTCAGTCAGTTTTTTAATCTGTGGAACAAAATAAGTACCAGTGTAAGAACTTACTTGTCATGAGCTAATGACCTAACTCAGGAGTTAATGAGTCGTGCTAGGATTATGTATTTAAAGAGGCAATAGGCAGTGTACAAAACATCAGCTCAGCAACAACAAAAGTCCTGGGTAGTCTGCATTCTATCACTTCAGCCTTTTCAAAACCCTGCAAGTCAATCAAAATGACATGCAATAACTTCTTGTTTTTTAAGATGTACCATCTGAGAAGGGCTCTTCACATGTAGTGTGAAACCACAGAAGTGCCTCTTCAGCCTTTGTGAGGAAAGTTTATCACTGAAAAAAAAGTTAAAATTCACTATTTTATGGGTCTAGGTAATATTTACTGGTAATAGGATCCTAAGTCTAGTGAAGATGCCTTTCTTACTGCTTGCTGTAATATTCATAGCTGCCGATCTTTGAAGAGATGCAAGTCCACTTTGATCCCGTATGCTGGCTGTGAGTCTGGGTGGAGTGTCAGGTTTTTGTCCTGTTATTATGTTTGAAAAGGGAAGTTATACATCATCATATGGAAAGAAGCTGGAACACAAAAAGTTCCATTTAAACTTAAGGAAAAACTGTTTTACTGTTCAGGTGGTGGAACCCTGGCACAGGCTGCCCAGGGAGGGTGTGGAGTCTTCTTCTCTGGAGGTTTTCAGAACCTGCCTGGACATGTTCCTGTGTGACCTGATCTAGGTGGACCTGCTTTAGCAGGGGGTTTGACTAGATGATCTCTAAAGGTCCCTTCCAGCCCCTACCATTCTGTGATTCTATCATTATGTGTTCTGGATGGTTACTTCTTGCTGAGTTACAACAAATGGATGGAATGGTTGTCTAAATGATGGGTAATACTTAGGGAGGTTTTTTTCCACGTTCTAACTGGAGTTACTGCCATTTCAGAGAATGTGTTATTTCTTCGTGAAAATGCTATTTTTCAAAGATGTGATCCAGACAAGTACAGTTTTAAACTGCTTTAAATGTGGGGCTTTTTTACTGTTCACATGAGAGGAAACATCCTGTACGAAGTGACTGAATAATTTATGGCTCTATTCTGTAATTGTAGCACATCTGTGACTCTCAAACACTTCTCATATTTTGTATATTCATAATCTGTAGTACTCATATAAAATGTGGCAAATGACTAAGACTTTTTTTGTCTTGTTCCTCTATATGCCTATTTACAGTCTACACTTAATAATAGTGACACTAAACTTTTGTTATTATTAGGCTTTAGTTTATCCTGATTTAATTTGAGGAAAGCTTCTTATCTTTGTTCATAGCTATTCTGCATATAAAAAATTACCCACATGCAGAACTAATTACTGTGGTGTGTTGATTGTGGCAAACTGACAAAAAAAGCAGAAAATGCTGAGAGTTTATACTGTCACTACACTGGCTGAGGGGTTGCATACATACCAGCATAGAGAAGTGCCTTACTGATGCTTAATGCCATTGTATCTGATACTTAAAAAAATAAATCTTCTCTGGTTATGTAGTACTTTGATCCTTCATGTGATCAATCAAATAATATCCGTGCGTGTGGGTAGCAAAAATAGATGGCCAAAAGTTTTTTTTTTTAAATAAAAGGGCTTCCTACTGAGTTTTAGTAGGCAAATGCTGTGAAGTTAAAAGGCTAAAATTATTCAAACATGTGAAGATGCTGTCCTGTAAATGAAATAATCCAGGGAATGGATAAATAAATGAAGAAAATGTGACTTCTGTCAAAAAGTTCTGAATAAAACTTCTGTAGGCTCAAAGGTTCTTGTACTTTTTTGTTGGTGTGCTTAAGGATGTTATCTTGATGCAGTTAATAGATGGAAGGATGAGAAAAAATGTGCGTTGTTATTAAAAATAGGATCAGTCCTATAATGGTGTCTTATTGTGCCATTAGTACTTGTTGTAGGCTAGATGAAAAGAAGTTTTTGTTCAACCTCACACTATCACATAAAAGAAACTTTAGAGGAATCTTCTATTTTTGGTGTCTTCCCAAGAGCAGTTCGCTGTTAATTAGCTACATAATGTTTAACAGAATTGCTCTTATCCCAAGCCTTTGTAAACTTCTATTCAGAGAATCAATGATGAACGCTGGAGTCGAAGAGGAGGATTTTGCCAGCTGAAGTGTTGCTCATGAAATGTTAACTTGAATAAAAATGAAAATGTGTAGAAATGTAATAGATTGTAATGAAGGAGTAAATTCAGTTTAGGGAATGCTTCAGGGGAGATAAACCCAAATTTTCATTTGCTAGAGTCCTTGAAACAGAATTGCCATTTGCTGTTCATACCTACTGGCTGTCTTTGTACAAAAAAGCTACATTCCAGTAAACTCAAGTCATGCTGGTTAATTAAGAATAGATGAAGAGGCTAGATAGATGCAGTGTATTTGTTCAGATGTTTTTACAAATAACTGTCAAGCTTGGAAAGGGAAAGTTTTTATTTTTGATGTGGCATGGTTAAAAGGTATATTTATGCTTCATGCTTATTTAATTACTAGATCAAAGTTGTACCTACTCAGCATTTTTATTAGAAAGAAAAGAAACACTTTAGAGAATTATTTAATTTCTCAAAAAGAAAGCATCATACCATGTACTGTCTTTACAGCCTATTTAATTGTAAACATATTGCTAAGTGCAGACATCATCAATGCAAGACACGCAAGCAGGTTGCTATAAAATATCCTATATTTTGAACTTGCTGACTCTGATGGCTTGTAGTTAGCAGTCACCGGGTTCTGGATGCTTTGTGAAGGCAATAGGAAGCCAGGTAGTTTACATCATTGACAGGAGTCAGCTGTCTTGAAGTACCTTGGTTTTACCTACAGGTTATGGACATGCTGCAACTTGTATTTGCCTGTGTATTGACATCATTATTAAAATCTAGTATATGTAGAACTGAGTTCAAAACACCATTGAATAAAAGTACTGAAACCTTTCATCATAATTCAAGCATTTAATTTGTAGTGCATCTGGTACTCCCTTTCCTGTCCTTCAGCAATCCTGTAGCTTGATGTGGATGTTCTTCCTTCACGCTTCTTGACCCTAGTCTGTTACTTCTTCACAAATGGTGTAAAAGTGTTTGTAGAAACAAACACACAAAGCTTAGTTTACAGTTCTCTAAACCATTTGATAAAAAGCAGCATCACTTGTGTTAGAATAAAAGAATCTTGAAGTTACAAAGTTTACAGCATAATATTTTTAAGTACCCTTCATTTTTATGAACATATAGTGAAATCTAAACCCATGACACATAGCACATTAGACACATTATGTAAATTGTGTGGATGTGACATAGCAATTGAATGTGTTTTTTTGGCCAAGCCCAGCATAGTTTTGTTGAGTTTTCTGTGTGGTGTACATGGGAGATTAAGAGATGTAAAGGATTGTCCTAAACTTAAATGGGCTGAGACATGCTGGTTTGGAGAGATACTAGAGCATTACTGAAAAGGAAGAGATGCTTGGGATATTCTCATGGCCTGTAAGATTTTTTGGTTTTCCCTCTTTTGGTTTTTTTTTTTTTTTTGGTCTTACCAGCAATTTCTGTTACTTTCTGTTTCTGGCAGGCCAGAATGTCTTACGACATGGTGGTCTTGGCTGATAGAACTGGTGGAGTTGGGTATGGGGTGAAGGAAGCATGTTTTCTCTGGGGCTTATGTAGGTATGTCTAGGATCCTTGGCCATCTTTGAAGTTTACTGTCATTGTGTCACAGAGAGAAGGGGAAAGAGAAGATGGGAATCACCTAGAGGGAGTTTGAAAATTTTTCTTCGATGCTATGGAAATAGGGAGGAATGACATATAGGAAACTAATTAGTGAGTATTAGCATGTGTTGTAAATTTACCTGGCAATCTGTGAAGTGTTGTCTGCCTTTACCTTTCCTTAATGATGTTTTAAGATGATCTTGTGCAAGTCAGCAATTATATGGAAGGCAAAAGATTGAGGCAATTGCCAGAAAGTAAATGCAATTCAGAATCATCAGTACTATTCAGTGGTAATTTTGTTTTTGCTTTCAGCAAAAGGATAGCAGCTGTAGAGGTGAACAGATATTTAACTTAATTGGAACTCACAGGATTTAAGAATACTCTCTTTTGAACTGCTTGGACTTTTATAGGAGAGGAAAAAAGCTCTGTAATAAAAGTTCTGAGACCTTGATGCCTTAGTTCAGAAACTACTGTTCCATACTGCTGCCCCTCACAGAAGGTTCTGACTGTCCTTACGGTAGTGGAAATTACATAATTGACGTATTCCTGCTGCTGCATCAGACCAGGCACTGTAAGAGAGAAAATAATAGACCACAAGTCTGCTGTGTGTACACTTAATAGGGAGTTATTTAAAGGTTACAAAAGCTTACGCCAACAAGCTGTTTTTCAGAGATTGGCAGGGGAGAGCGCTGTATTTCCTTAAGAGTTATATCCGATATAAAATGCGACTGAGCTTGAAGTTACTTACAAGGATGAAATATTGCATGTATAAGAGCACCTTATGTAGATTATGAAGCTGCCAATTTATTTTTGAGACTGTATGGACAGTCATATTTAAGCTGGATATGCCTGCCAGTTTACTGCATAACTGCAAAAATTGTCGTAGAAATCATTACAAGCTCAACAAATTGAAAGTAACATTCTGATGATAAAAATCTTTGAGAGAAAAAATATATTAAGGCTTTGGAATAACAGCAGCTGTGTCTCTGAAGGGCATTCTTTCTACAGGAGAGTGTGGTTATCTAGGTTTTGTTTACTACAAGTCAGTTACACCACCGAAGTGGTTTGCCTCTGTGCTTCTGCATGGCTGTTTTGTGCATTATAGTAGTTTTCTTGTAACCTTGTATTCATGGCACAAGCAAGGAATGTGTTCAATGTTTATTAACTGGGCAGCTGTTTCCAGTAATAACTTGGTTGGCTTTTGTAGCAACGGAAAGCACTGCTTCCCAAACCTGTCCATAGGTTAAAATAAACCTGTGAGAATATCATCAAGAAGCTTTACAGGGAGATTCTCTTTAGAGTAGTTGTGTTGTACAGCACCCATTCCTGGATTTAAACATCTTTCCAGAAAGCCACATGGCATACTGTGTGGAGCACAGCTGGCAGGTCTGAGTGGTCCCTTGTCTACTTGGATGCAAGTCTTTTGCTGCCGGTTGGCATGTGATTTATTACCGGCAGGTCTAGTAGGATTATTATAATGGTTGTGTGTAGTTATGAAAGCACACTGTCTCTGTGTTTAAACAAAATAAATCGTTTGGTTTTGAAGAGTTATGTGATGGCCTCATACACTTGTGTAAAATTGATCAATCCTTGCCCTGGTTATCTGTGCTTGTGTAGTAATCATGCTTTTAGTTTTGCTTTGGGAAATGTTACTAGCGTGAGTGATGTACCAAATAATGTTTCCAATGTTTTTCCACATAGGTTGAAGAAGTGAAAGCAACCAAGTCACATTTGTTTCTCTTCTTCTGGGAGATTCTATATACTTGTACTATTCACAAGTATTTTTTAATGCATATCTGCATTATAGCTAAAAACTACGTAGACTGAATGACAACAAGGCACACATAGCTAAGACCAAACCATAAATGATGATCACTATCAGAAAGTATGAGGTAGCTAAGCAGTGCTGGTTGTGACATAGCTGCACATTGTGTCTTCAAAATGAAAGGAGAGGCCTTGCACAGATCTGGGGAGGAGGTATTTGAAGGTTTTGGAAAGCTTTGAAAAATTTACAAGCATACCTATGTTACCTAGATTCAGTAACGAGGTGAATATTATGGGGATAATTTTCTGCAGCTTCTCAAAGAGACCATTATGTTGGTATAATATGCAATGCTGTGTTTCTGGTTTGTTCATCTTATGTTTATGGCGTATATACAGTAGTGAGACAGACTTCGTTTTTTGTTGTCCTTGTTTTGCCTTTTAAGTTCTTAAGACTTGATTCTGCAAGGTTGCATTTGATGCCGGTGCAGATTGTGGTTGCTTGTTATACGTCTTGTTTTCTTGTATAAATTATCTATCTTGAAGTTTATACTATTGCACAAGTATAAATGCAGATCTGTAAATGTAAAAATACACGCCATTTGATAACAACAGAGAACAGAATGTGTTCTGTGTGTTCTGTCAAAAGTTGATTTATGCATTTTGTTAACTGCGGTGATTTTTTTTTTTTACATTCTCTCAGGTTTCTCCTTTACCCAAGTTTAAAACTTGAGCACTGTAGTATGTGCCTACTGCCTGAAAATAAGAAAATTAAACTGAGTGTGCTTTTTTTATTAGTAGGGAGTAATACTATCAAAAATAGGTAAGACATGAAGTCAATGGGACAAATGAATCAACGAGCAAATATGTTCATACAAACAGCGATGACTGTCTTTTGGTTCTATGTAGTCTTGTGGTTGGCAATTATGGACTGGTAGTGTAAGAGTCTGGTCTTTACCAAATGATTGTTTCCTTTCAGAAGTGTTGTTTGCTATAGCTTTTTGCTATATAAGCATATCTTTCTAAATGTCATCATAGCTCATTTTCCACCTTACTACTTCCTATTTGTAACTTTTAGCACTGCTACCTGATATTCTGAATTACTTCCGATGGTAAAGTTCATATGTATTGAAACACTATAGCATAGGAAATTAAACCTTTGAGGAGCTGTAAAATATATTTAACATTTGAGGCCTCTGAAGTTCAAATATTCTTATTTATTTTGTTTCTCTTCATTTTAGCCTGTTTTTTCTTGTGTGCAGTCTTATTTTTCCACAGAAGTGAAATACAAGGTAGGGATGTTAAGCACCAAGGAAAAAAAAAAACCCCAC
This sequence comes from Urocolius indicus, assembly GCA_013401255.1. Classification (NCBI taxonomy): domain Eukaryota; kingdom Metazoa; phylum Chordata; class Aves; order Coliiformes; family Coliidae; genus Urocolius; species Urocolius indicus. Next base: position 651,912 of record WBNH01011484.1, on the reverse strand, counting down.
ACTTATTCATAATATTACAGTTAATAGAGGAGTAGGAATTTTCTTGGAAGTGAAAATTGTTAAGATTAAAATGGTGTAGTAGAAACTGACTTGAGCTTATGACAATGTATTATTGTTTTGCTTTAGGTGCGAGAAGATGTGTTAAACTCTTTGAATAACAACTTCCTACAAACACTAAACCAAGCATGGAATGATCATCAAACAGCAATGGTGATGATTAGAGACATTCTGATGTATATGGTGGGTATTCTGGTTTTTCACACACTTGATTTGATGCAGTAAATTGCATTTTGACAAATGTAAACATGTGAGCTGAAGGGATAAAAGACAGGGATAAAAATGCCTACCAGTGTCCTTCCTAAGTCTACTCTCTGTCCCTTGTTTCAATTCCCTGTGTGTGTGCACGACTGTTAGAGTTGTGTGACAAATAATAATTGGATTCTGCTTTCAGGTTATCTCATTATCACTTGAAAAAGGTGTCTGGAGAAATGGTTGAATTTTGCAATTCTTAAAATATAAGCTAGTCAAATCCATTCTAGTATGTTACGGATGTTATTTGCATGGTTTTTTTCCCTTAGTGGTGGTTTCTTGCCATGGAAAGCATGATGGTGTAAAGCATCCTCAGACTTCCAATGCAGTTGTCTTTTAAGCTTAAGAGTTTGAAGAGTACAACTTTGCTTAGGTGCAGTCTGTCCTTGAATGTTAAATTCTGATTGACTCTGCTGTTGATACAGATCTTGAGTACAAGAAAAAGCCGTAGACGAGAATGGGATTTTTAAATTATTATTTTGTTGTTGCATAGTTGTAGCTTTAAAGAAAAAAGCAAGCATTCTTTACCTGATAGCTGACAGAAAATACTTTTTTGAAGAGAGCGGGCCTAACATTTTTGTTTCTGGAGTGTGTTACGCTTTGGGTAATTGGTGTATGTTTAAATTCCTAGAACGGTGGATGTGCTCTCAGGATGCAGGAGGGTGTCTTTTTCGTAGCTTCTAGCTATGGGCTGGAACTTCAGAAGGAAAAGAAATATATGCTGAGACACTGTGATTTCTTTTTTTCCACGTGAAGGTTCTCTTCTTCCACAAATATCATACTGAAGATATTAGACGGTAGATTTAGAAAGTGAAGGACAGATAATAGTAACGCTTTTTGGTTTTCTCAAAAAAGACAACTAACTGAGATTGTACTTCATCAGCAGAACAGCTGGAGTTAAGATTTCATCATGTGGCTGTTAAAGATCTCATGCTATGAAATCAGGCCTCTTTGGCTGTGAAGAAATCGTACATGGTTAATAAGCTACTAAAATGTAAAGAATTTAAAGTAATTATTATAGCCACATAGCTTAATATTTTTGTTTGTTTTTTTTTAAATATGTTTACTGAGTTTTTTTGTTGAGGGTCTTGTGTGGCTTCTTGTGGATTTGGGGAATTGCTGTTTGTGTGTTTGTCGTTGTTGGGAAAAGACCATACATGTAAAAATAGATGGCTGGATAAAATGCCTTCAGCGTCACTTAATGATCTGTGTATTATATCTTACCAATAGGAAGACTGAGAAATTATTTAAGATGGGCCATCTTTGCTATGAGAAATCTTGGAATCTCTAATCTGTTTGTGATGGCAAACCCTAATTTCTGCTAGCTGCATCTAGTTAACAATTACAGTAATCTACTGAAGCTAGTGGTGAGTCTTCAGAAACGATAGAAGATAGAATCCAGAGCTTTCAAGGGTATTAACTGTTGTGTTTTAGCCAAATCCTGTGTATTACTTCAGTACAGGAGGTGCTGGATGCTCCAAGATCTAAAGGTGGCCAAGAGTGGATAACGCAATGTTATCTGCCCCTCCGAAATTCAATAAGTTTTTGATCCCTCAAACAGTGTCAGAGAAAACTGACTTCTATGAGCTGTTCTTGTCTTCGTGTATTTACCAGCACATTGAGGACCAAGAAATCCCTGCTTTGAGGAAGAGTTACATGCTTCAGTTAGCACTTTTAGGGGGAGATGAGAGCTATTTTGTAAGTATTTTTTGTGCTCAGCAGACCAGTGCGTTGACTTCTGTTTAAAGCTTTTGAATATTGTTGGAGCAGACAGCATTCTCCCTTCCACCAAAACTACAGAAGATGGAGACCTGCAGCAAAAAATATTTTATCTTTAAAAAAAACCCCAACAAATTGTTAATTGATGTGCTTGTCTACCACTAGAAGAATTATATGCATATGCAATCATAATAAGTTTATAAATAAAGGATACACCAGTCCTTTCTTTGTAGACTGTCACAATTACAGGAAATGTACCTATTGGTATCCCACAAGCCACAGTCAGGTGTCAGTGAAAGTAAAACCTTTAAGATCCTATTGAGTTCTGATCTTACTCTCTTAAATTCTTGCTTCAGTGTAGTGATAGTACATCTTAAACTAAACTGTATCTGGTTTAATGCCATGTTTGTTTTCTAGCTTGTTTTCACCCATTAGTTCCCACATGATCCAAGTCAAAACAAACACCTTTCCACCTCACCCTAATCTCTTTCCTCTGTTTAATTTTGCCACTTGTAAAATAAGAATTAATTCAAACAGTTCTGTTTTAGAAAGATACTTTATACAATAGGGTTTCTGTCTTGTTATGGTACTTAATGACTAGAATGCTGGCTGTTTGAGGTTTATGGCAGGATTTCATTTTACATGCACAACCTGTTCCACAAGACACCAAGCTGGTCTTATTGTTGCTTTTTTTTTTATTTTTAAAAAGGTGTATTACCTTGTTTCTTGTATTGTGATTGCTGGCCACTAAAAGGCTGTTTGGTATCAAGTCTGTTGTATAAAGTAGTTCCAGTGTGAGGTTTTGCAACTGGGAATTGTGCAATAAAAGCAAACCCTAACTTTCTTGAGATATTCCAGTTTCCACAATTGAAGGTGGTGTTTTCGTAGCTGTGCTGCACTTCATATGTGAGCTAGTGCTCCTCCCTTTGTTTTACATGCTTAGGCTACAGTAATCAGTGCCAGAACAGATGTAATACTCTGTAAATTGATGGCACTGTCTGCAGCAAGCAGTGAGTTATTGGAGCAGTGGAGTCATGTCTGAAATAGCATCTTCACTAAGTGAAGTCATGACCAAGACATGCTGAAGTAATGAAGTAATGTACTGTATTCAGGCATATCTGAAATGCAGTCTCACAGCTACAGCATAGGTATGTGTACCTACAGTAGTTCTTATTTAGCTACTGTATGTAACAGTAGTAGTGAAGGTACAGTTGTTTAGTGGTCTTCTCAAGCTACAGGAACCTGAGTGTTCTTGGAACATCTTAGGGAAACAGGGCTAAACTGTGTTCTGCCGTGTCTCTTCTTTACTACTTGTACTTGCTGTATTTAATGCAACTACAGGTATGCAAGTGCAGCAGTCACACCCCTAGCTGCGTTATAGGCAGTAGTATGGGTAGTGCCAGCTAAGCACTGTCAGAAGCAGACAATTAACTCTTGCAAGTACAACTGTGTATTGTGCTGAGAGCAGAGCTTTCCCTTCTCATGCACGCAGGGCACAAGGCTAGTGCTTCGATTTAGGCCAGCAGACAGATGAGCTATGAATGGTGACCTTGGGGCTTTTGTGGTTCATGGCTTGCACTCAAGGCAGTAGGGAGAAGTAGTGTTTTTATTTTCAAAACTAGGATCACAGGCACTTCCTATATATGTACATAGCACTGTCTGAAGGCTACGTTACCCAAGTAGTGCATCCATGCAGAGATGGGCAAAACGTGGCTGGTGCTATTTTACAGTAAGTAACTTGGTTTAGTTGAGATCCAAATCATTCTGCAGTGTATGCAGCGTTGTAGTTAATGAATAATTGCTGTGTGAAACTCCACCCTTGTCTCATGAGAGTTACCTTTAAGCACCTGCTGCTTCTCCCTGTGGGAAATAATTGCTGTTCACTAGCATGCAGCCTTGTCAGTCAGACCTGTTCCCAAATGGGACTTGCTGTTTCTGAGACTCTTTTTTTTTTTTAGGTTAGGAGATCTTCCAGTAAATAGTAAAAATGATCTTTTACCAAGGGTAAGCAAATTGGCAGCATCCATCAGAAACCTGAATGCTTCTACTCTAGTTTGGGCATTGCAGAGTGGTCGGGCGTACTGAAGAGGCATTGCTGTTACATTGAGAGGAGATCCTAGTGCAATTACTGTATCTTTGAGTAGTGGCAGTGTTTAGCACTGCAGCAACAGAAGCCATGCAAGTGAGTCATGACCATGGCTTTAATCCATTTTTACACCCTGCTGTCTCTGCTTCAGAAGCCTGCATATTTTTGTGAAATACGTACATTATATTCTGAAGTTATGTACTATATTAGACACTTCCTTTAAATTTCTCTCACCTGTTTGAAAGTGTACTTTAAGCTTTTTTTACTTCAGAATCAAATTTACTTCTGCTCTTGATGCAAGGGTGTAAAATAAAGGAGGGAAATAAATAACCCTGTTTCTAAATAACAGACATATTCCAAAGATCTGGACCACAGTGTGCAACTGAACTGACTTCATGAGACCAATTAGTATATTCTTGGCTTTGAAGCAGAACTGAGCTTGATGCACAGCCACAGAGCGGGCACATCTGACCTGTTTCCCGTCATATTTTTTTGTTTAAATTAAGTGCTGCATGTCTGAAGGGAGTGAGTGGGATGATATCATTTGTGAATTGTAGAACTCAGTGTTTCTTTTTCCTCTGGTCGTGAAGTGACAATCTGGCATATAATTAGTACATTGATAATTTTGCCATGTAAATTCAGCTGCTAGAATACTAAAGGATGTGGTGTCTGTTCCTTCTGATTTTTCTAATTGTGGCATTTATATATAATGTATACTTCTGTAATCTTTTTTTCCATGACATGAAGCATGATTTTTTTAAAAGTAGTTTAATCTTCTAGATGATTGAGTAACCTTGCACTTCAATCCTGAGTGTGGTGAAGTGCTTAAGATAATAGATGGAACCAAGTGAAAAGCTAGTCTTTATACTCAATCTCAAACATTGACCTTCGTCCTTTATAGAATTTGATATTTTGAAAAATTTGGTTATAGCTATGTAAATTCTCAGAAAACCTTACCACAATCAGATGTGTGAGTAGATACAAAACTCTTAACTAGCAAAGTAATAGTTCCACAGACCTTCCGCAGAACGTACAGTTCTGTACAATTTTGCAACACTACTCCATAAATGTTTTGATTGGAACTAGTCTCATCTTGGCTTTACTTTTTCTTTGGTTCATCTTAATGATGCTATTTCAGGAAATTTCACTGACTCTTGAGGGAGAAACTGTCTGCCTAAGAGGAGTAGTATGAAGATAGGTGGAAGATGGTAAAACCTGATTATTTTCTTAAAGAACATAGAAGTAGATGGAAGAAGTCTGAGGAGATAAGTAAAATCTCTTTCAGATTATGCCATGAATTTTGTCAGTATTTGGAGATTCAGCTACTTTCAAACTAGAAAGTGGCAAGGCTATAGATCAGTTCTGGCCTGCTTTAGTCGTACATGCTGTTCTTACACTCTTAAGCAAAGTAGACTTTCTGTGTAAATGAATTCTGGAAAATGAGACTGATGTTGAGGGTATATGTAACTTCCTTTATGAAGAAAGAAGATTAATTTGATAATTTCTGTACAGTGGAAGTATGGCCAATCTTGCAATTTTGAATAACGTGCATGTATTGAACTTAAAATATTATTGCTGTTTATGCCTTTGTTGTAGGACCGTGTGTACGTGCAACAAAATAATGTGGAGAATGTCTACAATTTGGGCTTGATTATTTTTCGAGATCAAGTTGTACGTTATGGCTGTATTAGGGATCACCTAAGGCAAACTCTACTGGATATGATAGCAAGAGAAAGGAAAGGAGAAGTTGTAGACAGGTAAGATGTATGTAAGTGATTGTCTTTTGTTGTTAAAAATACTTGTAAATCAAGAACACATACAGATAAATCGTTACTTAAGGCTGCATTTCTGATGACAAGTAAAATTTCTTCCTAATCTGAAACAACAATTTCTTTCTAATTAAAGTTTAGCATAATAGTAAATGGGGAAGCTCATTAATATCTATTTTTTTAAATGTTTGTTATGTGGTTTTTATTTACAACTCCTATTAAATCTCTCTGATACCACCTTACACCAGATCATTTGGTTATAAAGTAGAGTCTTGGCAATTCTTTGCTTCTTGCTACCCTGTACTGAGAGGTGGTTTAATTTTCTTGTACCTGGTTTTTTAAGTTTTCTTTTTTTAATTCTATTTCTTTTTTTGTTTGTTTCCCTTGCTCATGTTTTGATCCATCTGTTTCTTGAATGCTGTATCTCTGAGCTTTTAAATCTATACCTCATGTTCACCGGCCAGTTTTGTTAAGTGTGGAGTTTTGTGCCACACACTGCAGGAGGCTGCGGCTGAAGTAACTTCCAATTTGCAAGTTTTCTTATTCTTCTCCAGTTTTCAGAGCAGCTGTTGGGTGTGGAGATATGTAAACTCCATGCTACTTTGGCTGCAGTTCTGTGACTGAGATTGCCCAACACACAATTTATGAAGAGAAAAATACTCCCTGGCAACAGCTGCGTATTGTCCCCTACTGACAGAAAGTGGAATTTTTTCCTGGATGCAGTTCTTTTGTTTTCACATTTTATTGATGTGTTTCTATGCCTAACCAAATGTTTAACTTGCTGCTACATTTTCATTTTGTGCTTTTTTTTTTTGTGGGTTTTTTTTGGTTTTTTGTTTTTTTGNTTTTTTTTTTTTTTTTGTGTTGTGGTTGTTTTGTTGTTGGTTTAGGAGCTGGGTTTTTTTTTTAAGAAAAAAAACAAACAATCAACCAAAGAACCCAAACTCTGCACAGTAATTTCCATCTGTGATATTGTTTGAAGCTGCTTAACTCCAACCTAAGTGTGCAGTTTTCAGATTTCTTTCAAGTAATATTTTTTATTACTTTCTTGTACGTTGAAATATATTCTTAATAGATTTCTGAGTTAGTAGAACTTGAGACCTGCTTCCCTGTCATGGTATTTAAAATATTCAATAAACATTGTAAGCCCCTTAGTTTAGAACAAAACAAAACAAATCAGTCTTGCTCCTGTAATCTTAAGAATGACGTGTACCAAACAGATTTAGGATGGACTTTCTATTACTGTGTTTTATTTAAGTTGAAATTATGTTCTGAGTTATTCTACTGTGTACTCTAACTTGCAAGCATGTCGATTTCTCAAGTTGTTAACAACTTACTTTTTGGCAGAGGCGCAATAAGAAATGCTTGCCAGATGTTAATGATTCTAGGTCTTGAAGGAAGGTCAGTCTATGAGGAAGACTTTGAGGCTCCGTTTTTGGAGATGTCTGCAGAATTTTTTCAGGTACAGCAATGTTGTAATACCACATTTGAAATGTTGTTATAACTGTCTGGAATTGTGATCATTGTTGGTCTTCTAAGTAATTGCTGCTAATTTGATGTCTATCTGGTAAATAAGAAAAAAAAATATTAACTTTGTAGAAGTAACACAAATTTTACAGAATCACTATAATTTTAATGTAGTTTAGATGTATGGGTGCCAATAACATGTAAAATAATCATCCTGTGTCAGCTTTGGGCTATTTCATACAACTCTCTTATCCCTCCATTGCAGCCAAAGTCTGTTTGAAATACCAGTAACAATAAAGATTCAGACTGTTTGAGGCTAGGAATGGAAAGAGGAGACTACCTGTCAAACTGATTTTGAAGAAGCTTTGTTTCATTCATAGTTTCTATGTTTGTGAGATTTTTTTTGTAACAAGGCGAGTCAAGGAATTAAGTGTATCCAAGCGACTTATTAGTTGTTGACCAGACACTGAATAGCAGATTTTAAATATTTCCTGAGGTCTTTTATGAGGGTTTCCAGGAGAAAACTCAGTTGAGTAGTTTTTGAGTGTAATCATGATCATCTGTGGTTGGAAAGTGATAGAAATTGTAAAGCCATTTAAAAAGAAATTTAGATAATTTATCGGTCTCCCAGTTCTTATGCAAGACTGACTGCATGTCATGTCATGTCATGTCATGTCATGTCATGTCATGTCATGTCATCTCCAAACTTCTTTGAAAATCAGAAGTGTATGTTGCACAGCCATTCAGAAGTTGTATTCTTTCATTGGTGCTACATACAATTATGAAAAATAATTACTTCCATTTACATTTTATTTCTTAGTCTTGCTTTAAAAAAAGAAAAAAATCTGTCAGCTTACTGATCAGTAAGCTGATCAGTATAGATAACGTGAAACAATGTGCTCAGCATTGTCAGTAATGAAAATAATGAGAACTGTTGATCCTCATAAAGCATAAGTATGCCATAAACTGGTAATTTGAAAGGATTTTTTGCCTCTTCTTGCTCCTATTCTTCTCTTTTCTTTGGACCTGTGGCTAAACTATCATGGGTAGCTGGAAACAAGGTTGGCTTAGATTGTTTTAGTATGAACAATACCATGTTCATATTGCATGTTCCTCCTTACCTATGTAACAGAATTAGTGTAACACAATCTTTATTTTGTGTTAAGCATGTATATAAATCCTGGGGTTATAATGATCTCATTTGTTGGGTGTGCTGGGCTTGAGTTGAACTTGCTTATAAATGCTGATCTGAAATAACTAGTACATTTCCTTTTTCCCCTTTAAAAAAAAAAAGAGTCTAAAGTATTGATTTGTGTTAATCACAGATGGAAAGTCAGAAATTTTTAGCTGAAAACAGTGCTTCTGTATATATAAAGAAAGTAGAAGCTAGAATTAATGAAGAAATAGAACGGGTGATGCATTGTCTGGATAAATCAACAGAAGAACCAATTGTGAAAGTTGTTGAGAGGGAGCTTATTTCCAAGCATATGAAAACTATAGTGGAAATGGAGAACTCTGGGCTAGTTCATATGCTGAAAAATGGGAAGACAGAAGGTAAGACTGCATCATATGGGAGGCAGAAATGCTTACAATACTGCTCATTGTTTTTAAACATAGAATAAGTCAAGCTTTATGTTTGTGTTTCTGTGTAATTGTAAAAACATTTTGGTGTCTCTGTTTTGCAAACATCTGAAACTGTTACTTCAGAGGCTCTTCAGAGGGCTCTTGAAACAGAGCCCGTATATTTCTATTTAGTACCAGATACAGATAATTTTTGATAAGCCAAGTGTTTCTTTTAACAAAAGCCTATTTAAGAAAATCTATTATAGTGGTCTTTGCTACCTGTTTTTCACGAGTCGTTTTATTACTTTAATTCCTCTAGTATGTAGCTGTCAAAATTCATTGAAGTTTTTTGATCCTTAGGCAGTTATTTGAAAAGTACTAAATGACTTATCTAATAGAAGTATTGTAGGACTAGATCTTGGCTTTATTGCAGAAAAAAATGTTAGCTCTTTTTCAAGGATACAAACAAACAGCTTATCAAAGTGACTGAAAAAGAAGGGCTTGGCCTGGCTGGGGTTCCCTAATAGAGGTTCATGTGAGACAGAATGACTGAAAGAATGTTACTGTGGAAAGAAATAGTACATAAGTTTCTCAGGCAGCATAATGGAGAGAGTAATTCTAGTACCTGTATTTAGAAATCTGTGTTCATGCTAAAGCCACAAGAGTCAGGAACAGACTTGCTGCTTAATGACCTTTGTTCATTAAAGCAGCTTCACAATTACTAGGGCATAGTCGATGAAAAAGTGACCAAATTTCTTAACTGTAAGAGAATTACTGTATCAAAGTAAAGCAATGATGCTATACTTGATGTATTTTCTTTAATATTCAGTTAAGATAACCTTTCAGACTTGAGGGTACAAGGATATTGAAGGGGACTCAAATGATGCAGGAATTAGTTTGACCTACATAGAACTTGGTTTGATTTAGTTGAAGACTAGAGGAGACATACTTGCTGCATCGTGAAGATAAGATTTCACAGTTTTTGTTTTTCGTATAGAAACAAGCCTCTCATTAGCATTGTCCTATTTGCTTTAACTTAGACTTTTCTTATAACTTAATACCATATTTGATTTGGGGGATGGAAGCGTTAGGTAATCTTACGGAAGCTTTAAGTGCACCATCCATTGGCACAAGCATCAACTTGTGCTGGCCTGGGGATCAGCAGTAACAGATTCCATGCTATAGACAACCTAGAATCATTGAATATGATCTTTGTTTTTACTTTTGTCTGCTGCAGTGAGCATATTGTCAGGGGTAAAGGAAAGGAGATGACATCAGAAAAAGCTAGTGTCTGAGCTGTTACAAGGTGCTTTCTGTAGCTTAAGTGGCTGAACTGTTACTGTTGTATTTTGCTATGAGATGAATGAGTTATAGAAGTGTAAAAGACAGAAGTGTCCTGCATAATATCTCATTCATTTTTCCAGACCTTGCTTGCATGTACAAGTTATTTAGCCGTGTGCCAAATGGTCTGAAGACAATGTGCGACTGCATGAGCTCATACCTGAGAGAGCAAGGCAAAGCACTAGTTTCTGAAGAGGGAGAAGGAAAGAATCCAGTTGACTACATTCAGGTAGTTAAAATATTTAACTTTCTTTCCTCCATCTTTCTTATGTTCCCCAGAGTTGCAGTTAACTATGTGATTGGTGAAGTAAACCTGAATAGTGATTCTAAAGGGATTGTTGTTAGTAAGCTAATACATTCATAAGTTTGTTTAAAATGTAAATTTTCCAAATTTGCAGACATTTTCAGAACTCTTTACCTAAGTACATGCTTGAGTTTTGTGCTTTTGGTAGCTGGTTATGATATTTACTTCCAGACTGAGTTGTGCATCCTCTGGCATGTAACTTTGTAGTGTCTGTTTTGTTGCATTTTATGTAACGTTAGTTACCAAAAATCCCATGACAGTTTTGTGGGAAGATTAACTATGACTGAGGGGTGAACGTGTTTTAAAGCATAACAAATTACTTGTTTCATTTGTGTTCTCAATCTCTCTCTAAGAAGGGATGTGTACCCTTAATTTATCAACAACACAAAATATACTTTAGAAATGTTTGACATGGTTTTCTTTCCCATTGCTTCTGAGAAGATGATTTTCAGTTTTTCACATTAAAACTTTACAGTTCATTGAACTTTAAGGAAATGGTTTTGTAGCTGGAAGATGGTTTCTAGTTAATGTGAAAATGTACTCATTAAACACTAAGTTTGGTTTTTTAAGTGTGTAGTTGAAGTCCTTTAGTCTGGTCTTGGAGAAGCATTTAATGTTTCTGCTGCAACTGGTACTATTAGTAGCCATTTGTGTATAAAAACATTTTTGATTGGATTATTAATTTTCTGGCAATGCTGAAACAAACTTCTTATCAAGCTTAGACAAGAATCACCTCTCCAAAGATTTTTTAGGAGAGAATGCCTTTTGAGATGTATTAGATTTAATCATTAAGGGCTGTTATGTTTTTATGGTGGTATGATTTTTTTAAAAGGAAAGAAAGAAAAAGAGCAAATGGTGTGGAAAATAAGTGTCTGTATTACTTTGAAGTAATTTTCACTCCTTTTAAATATTTATTAACCTAAAGGGGTATCATAAAAAATTGAACTGAGAAAAAGTTAAAAACTTAATGATAAGGATGCTATTGATGTTTCCTGCTATGAAGGCAAAGAAGATGACTTAGAGCCGTACTGCATGTGCTTTGGCAGAGCTTATCCTCTCAGCCTACTAGCATGTACCCCAAACATCTCATGGAGATGCCCTAGGGAAGGGATCAATATTTGAAAAACCCCAAACTGGTTTATCTTCCACTTCTATTGACATAATCGAAGCAGAGAAAAATACCTGTGAACTGAGAAACCACCTCACTCATCTCAGCCACGTTGATCTGAGTCTTTCAAGGACTTAGATAGCAGTTAGAAGATAGACAGGAAAGCTATGTTATACCATCAAGAAAAAGAATCTTGTCATAGTCCAACACTGCTTCTGCAACATTGACATCACCAAACTCCAAGCATAGTTGGTGAGATGATTGCAAAAGCATTGCCAGCAGATTGTATTTAAAACATCATCTAATAATTTGAAGGAGTACTTAAGTGCTGATGTGATTTAAGATACTAACAGTTTCTCCTGTTTAACACCAGGTTGTTCAGATGGGGTCCTCCTGGAGAGGAGACATAAACTAACCTTGGTAAACAGAGAGATAGTGGGATTTACTTTGAATTTAAAGTTTCTTATACGCATTAATTAGCCTGTCTAAAGAGCATTCCTTTAAGTGAGATGGTGAGTTCCTGAGAAGCAATACTACTTGAGTAATTCTTGAATGGCTTTTTTAAGTAACCACAAATAAATAATTTCTTAAGAGACTGAGTACTTTAAGATCATTTAACTTGAACGATTTTTGTGGGTAGTGGTAGGCTTTGATATATTTAATTCTCAAGTGAAATTTTCTTTCTCCCCCAAAATGCTTAGTCTTAGTTATGTTGAAACCCTGTGTGGGTCATACATGCTTATTAGCAATGTACTCAGGTAATTTGAACGATCTTCTGTACTCAGTTGTTTTAACTCTGAGTGAAGATGGTGCAAACTCTAAAAAGAATGTTGATAATTTGATAACACAGTTCAGAGGAAGTAGTAAGTCTGTGAAGTTCACATTGTGATAACTGGAGAGCTATTTCTTGTATCTGACTTCCATACATTCACAGCAACCCTTAAAGATCAGTAGGAGACATGCAACTAAATACTGCAGAACATGTCCCTGGATTGAAATTAGAGGGAATAAAAAACCTAACAAGATTGAGTCTGTTTCAGTGTGTTCTCCTGAAACTTGTTTAGTAGCTCTAGGGATGCAGTTAGCAGGTGCTTAGCCTTGTATTTTCTGTACCCTGATAGTGACTTTGTCAATGTTATTTAAAATAGAAGAAGCTTAACAAGTACAACAAATAGAGTAAACCAGCCTGTTTAACAAGGGTGGTTTTAAAAAAAAAAAGTTCTTAATCGTTAAGGAGCCTATTAGAGCAAACTACACCAGTATTTGGCACCAATATTTTAGCCAGTTTATCTGAAAATTTCTCATGTAAGAGCTTTCTGGCAACTTTATATTTAAAAACATTAATGGTATTTCAGATACTTTCTAGAAATGCCAAACATGGAGAGCTTCACACAAACTCTGACTGTAGATGTAGTCTTCTCTGTGACATATCTTTTATTACAGTTTCACAGCTTACAACTTGAAATCAATGACAATGTTTTTGCCTTTTTTTAAGGGTTTACTGGATTTGAAGAGCAGGTTTGACCGCTTTCTTCAAGAATCTTTCAATAATGACCGACTCTTCAAACAGACTATTGCTGGTGACTTCGAGTACTTCCTCAACCTCAACTCTAGGTCTCCTGAGTACCTCTCGTTATTTATTGATGATAAGCTGAAAAAAGGAGTCAAGGGAGTAAGTACAAATTAAACGTAAAGATCATGCTCTTTGCTTTGTGAACTTAGATGAAATTAAACAACTACTTTTCTGAGAAGTACTTTTATGCCAAGATAAATAGCAATACTGCCTTAAAAACTTCGATATGTAACAGATCTGAGCTTTTTTAGATGCAAATTTCTAGAAATGTAAGGCACAAGGAAATATGAAGATGCTATGTGGCTTGTCCCCAGTTTCTGAAGCAGTTACACCTGGATTAGTCTCGGCAGATACTCTCTCAAAAAAAAACTCAAACAAAAAAACCCTAGGTTGGAGCAGATTCTGCTGTTCCCTTCCTTTGAAACCTTAGTTATAGTTTCCTTAAATATATTTATACTTTGGTGGTTATTCTCAATATCTAATAATTTATTTGCAAAATTAACTCACCCTTGGGTAGGGAAAACAGTCTATCTTTGCTTGTTTTTGCAGCTTTTACGTAGCAAAAAGACTATTACCGTATCTGTTTCTTCTAGCTTAAGTACAACTGGTTTCTTCAGTCTTACCTCATAGCTTCTTTCATGAAATTTGAGGTACATCACCTAGAACTGGGCAAGATGGTTCAGCTGAGGCTTTAGTTGCTCTATTTCTTATGCTTTGGGAATCAAGTAGTGAATTCTGTTTATAAAATAAGTAATTACTTAATGTGACACTGGACAGGCTTTCAAAATGAGTCTTAACATAAAAGCTTTCATTCCAAGGTAACTCTTCATACTCTTCATTGGTTTCTGACTGCTTTTTTTTAAATGAAATTACTTAAGAACTTAAGCAGGAACTTTTACTGTATTTATCCAGGTGTTCTGCTTGTCCATCATCTTCCTTCTCTCAAGATTGCTTTTCTCTCCATTTTAGATTTACTTCTTTCTCCTCTCAAGTTTATGCACGGTTCTTTTGGCTCTGTTCATATGGTGTACCAGTTCTGTTGCTTCTTTACAGCCTACTGTTGAGCTGGATGTTTACTGTGAATTACTTTTAAGTATTTAGGCTGTGTAAGACACTTGTGCAGGAAAGCTAAAACCAGCAAATTATTTCTTTTACAGCTAACAGAGCAAGAAGTAGAAACTATATTGGATAAGGCAATGGTTTTATTTAGGTTTATGCAAGAGAAAGATGTTTTTGAACGCTATTACAAGCAGCACTTGGCAAGAAGACTTCTCACAAACAAGAGTGTTTCAGATGACTCTGAGAAAAATATGATCTCTAAATTAAAGGTAAGACAGTATCTGCAGACTTCATTTTTCCAAAACTGTGACTTTAGTTTTTACAGAAGGGATATATAGGTAACATATATCTTGGTGACTGTTAAATACAGATTTTTTTTTTTTTTTTTTTTTAAGCCTTAACAGAAAATAGGAAAGGCTTTGCTGAATAATTTTGTGGAGATAAAAGGAAGGAAATACTGGAAAGCAGCTCTGACAAGAGAACAATCTAGAAAACTACTTTTATCTTCAAAAATTAATTAATACTCTCAAATAAGAGGAAAATTCCTGTTACTTACTGACTAGATTTGAAGACAAGACTATTTTATTCTAGATTTTTCTGTTACTCACAATAGAATTCTTTAGTGCATGTATTGTTGGTTTTAGTTCTCTCCACCTGCAGGCTGGTGATAACACTCAATTCCTTTTTTAATAAGTAGTTTGAGATCAGATTGAAAAACAAGATCTTCATATCAGTGTCTAGAAACACATTTTCCTTAGTTGGCTGAATTTACTGATTAAATAGGCCAAGAGATGGGGAAGAAAGTAAAGTCTGAAGGGGAGCAGTCCATGAAGCAATTTCTAATGCAGCTTCTTCCGAAGTGACATGCTAACTGCCTAGGTAACTTGCAAAGCAGAATGATTTGATCCTAAAATCAAACTTCACTGATTCTCATTCTTGACCTTCATATTCTATCAGTGAACCCCATTTGCATCAGATTTCTCCAAATTATCCATATTAATTCCAAATTATTGGTATTAATTCTTGACAATTACCTTTCCACCTCTTCTTGTAGCCTGGTGAATTTTAAAAGCACATTTGCAAGATGAATCAGTGGACTGCATCTCTCTGAATGGATTTGCATAGTGGTTAGAATGCTGAAGCTAACACATTTGCCTTTACCAGACTTGTCAAGGTATCTGTTAGAAATGGGCGCAAAGTCCTGTATGTTCAACTGAAATGTATGTACTTGTGCACATATGTCCCCCATTCTCAAAAGGTCTAGTAAGCTCATTTGGTAATCTGGAGTAAGACTTGAAAATTATTTAGGACAACAATTGTATTGAAAGTGTATGCAATAGTCTGATAGGCTTTCACAGGTTCTTTTAAGATGAGAAGCTAAAAAGAAGTTTAGGAAGCTAAAAATAAATGAAAAACACAATAATGGAGAAAAAGGAAGGAAAGCAAGTTTTGATACGTGCTGGGTTAGATCCTTACATGTGATACGTAAATTTATGAAGGAAATGCAAATGAGAATCTCAGTAACGGAATATACAGAAATATCAATTTGAGATCTATAAACTAACTTACACTTTTACAGTCCATACATGAGAACCTCTGTTTTCATAGTGCTGGCACAAGAAGTTATTTTGTGTATTTTTAGACTGAATGTGGATGTCAGTTCACGTCTAAACTGGAAGGAATGTTCAGGGACATGAGCATCTCAAACACAACGATGGATGAGTTCAGGCAACATCTTCAGGCAACTGGGGTAAGAGCATGGGAGTGTGTATGCTTCTTTGTTTAACTTCAGCACAAGCACAAGCTTGTGGTTTTTCATTTGGTGGTAAATATGTGTGGAAAGGAGTTTGTTACCACACACAAATCACCTTTCTTTTACCGTGTTTCTGATCTTACAAACTGCTTTAGTAGTTCCAGAGATACAAAAGTCAGTTCGAAGCTTGATCCTCAGCCTGAGCAGTGCCGAGTTCATTCCATAAAATCTCGGTTCAGCTCCGACCGTGTCCCCGTTCTGCCGGTGGGGCTCTGCAGCAGCGCCCGCTGCCCGGGCTCGCCGGCAATCCCGCCGCCGGCCGGCAGGGGGCGGGCAGCGGCCGCAGTGACGGCTCCCGCTCCGCCCGGCTCGGCTCGGCTCGGCCCGGCCGGGCTGCACGCTCCCGTGCGCGGTTCCACAACGCCGTGCCAGCAACGGCTTCCTTTTCCCACTCTTCAAAGGTAAAATTAGTGGCGACCTCTACTTTATGCGAACAGCGAGGAAAAATACTGCGGGCGTTGGAAAAAACCACGTTTAGCTTTCGCGAGGCAGTTTTCGCCTTCGCTAAAAGCTGAGCTGCCACTTTATTCAGATTGCCAAGTAGGAACTTCACTGTTCAATCAGGAAGTGTTTCTGAGCGGATTCAGGGAACAGTACATCCTGGAGAAATCACTCCTCTTTTGAGGCGGCACAGTAGCACTTAATAATATACAGTAAACAGCCAGGTAGTTCCCTGTCTGCGGGTAAGTGTGTGCATCAAGCATGGAAGTTTCTGAGTTCATACAAGAGTTTTTGACCTAAAATATCATGTGCTCTATCTCTGTGTGGTAGGTTTATATAAAATTGGATATGGTATGCTCTCTTTTTTTGTTGTCCATAATGTGTGTTCTTTGAAGGTATCGGTTATACCTCCTAGAGCTGAAGTTGTAATTTTTAAGTTTATTAACATTTACTTTGGTTGAGATACCTAGTCAGGATTATGCCTCAGTGGTAGCCAGATGTTTATCACCTGCTAACACAACTACTTCATAGATCAGCACTTCAGTTGTAGAATGTTTCCTAACCAGTGCTGAATATTTATGGTAATGGCTGTCTTGAGGGAAAGTGGCTAGGCTGTGTGTGCAAAAGTGAGTAACTGTTTACATTGCAGCCCAGAGGTAAATTGCAGGGAAAGCTCCCTGTGGTT
The DNA here is from genome assembly GCA_013401255.1 of Urocolius indicus. NCBI lineage: Eukaryota > Metazoa > Chordata > Aves > Coliiformes > Coliidae > Urocolius > Urocolius indicus. The sequence continues at coordinate 634,675 of WBNH01011484.1, read as the reverse complement.
TCACATTAGATATTCAGTATTTATGTTCTGCTTCCAGAGGCTAAATTTATAACCAGTTATTTTGAAACTGATACATTTAGCAGTCTGGCTTTACTGCATGTCATAAAAAATGTGTTCAGAAAGAATTGTTAGGTGTTACATAGACAGTTGGGTCAACGATCACTGATACTTCACTTTTAATTAGGAACTAATTTTGTGAGATTCTGTACACTCTTAAATGCCAGAGAGAAATGATCTGGAGGATTTTTACTGTACTGATACCTAGTCTGATAATGATTAAATCATTTGTCTGGGTGTGTAGAAATAGTATTTATAGATATGTCTACCTTTTCTTTTGTGAAAATATGATATGTTCTACACTCATACAGAGAAACAGTGAAATATGATCCTGATTTAAAATAGTGGATGTTTTCTTTCAATTATCCTTAGGTCTCATTAGGTGGTGTTGATCTTACAGTGCGGGTCCTCACAACAGGTTACTGGCCTACTCAGTCAGCCACACCAAAGTGCAACATCCCTCCAGCTCCCAGACATGCTTTTGAAATATTTAGAAGGTATGTATTAAAATAGATGTTAAGTTTCAAGATTTTAAGAAGCAGCTTTCTAAACTTAACTTACAGACATGCTTTGCCATTACAGCTAATGATGTGCTAGCATATTTATTTTCTTCAGTTCATGCAGAAATAAGAGCTTCATGTTATGAAGCTGAGGCTTTGGGAGCTTTTATTAGAATTCTAATGAGAGTTAATGTTTTGAAAACGCAAGTTAGAAATGTCTTAGTGTCCTTGATGGCTATGAAATGTCTATGTAAGTTGTTTAAAGCAATTTCCTCTTAATACATAGTTCATATTTTGTATCTCAAGTTTTCGGTTTTATTACAGATTTTATTTAGCCAAACATAGTGGGCGACAGCTGACACTCCAGCATCATATGGGTTCTGCAGACCTCAATGCCACTTTCTATGGGCCTGTTAAAAAGGTAAAGTGCCAAGATTATGAAAATACTGTATCTTTTTTTAAAAGCAAACAAATGCACATTTGTAGTAACTTAATAATTTGTGAAATAAAAGCTTACCCATTAATAATACAAGAATAAGGAGAAGATGCCTTCCATCAGCTTTATAGTTCGATTTTTTTTCTTTATAGCAGTTTCATTTTTACCTTTTTTTTTTCTCTCCCTGTAAATAATTGGAATGCATCAATGAGCATCATCTCTATCTCACAGAAAAGTAGTAATGTTGATCTTGGAGGGACCTCTGTGGTTTATGTTTGCATTTTTTTTTACTGAATCGGTCANAAATATGTGTGGAAAGGAGTTTGTTACCACACACAAATCACCTTTCTTTTACCGTGTTTCTGATCTTACAAACTGCTTTAGTAGTTCCAGAGATACAAAAGTCAGTTCGAAGCTTGATCCTCAGCCTGAGCAGTGCCGAGTTCATTCCATAAAATCTCGGTTCAGCTCCGACCGTGTCCCCGTTCTGCCGGTGGGGCTCTGCAGCAGCGCCCGCTGCCCGGGCTCGCCGGCAATCCCGCCGCCGGCCGGCAGGGGGCGGGCAGCGGCCGCAGTGACGGCTCCCGCTCCGCCCGGCTCGGCTCGGCTCGGCCCGGCCGGGCTGCACGCTCCCGTGCGCGGTTCCACAACGCCGTGCCAGCAACGGCTTCCTTTTCCCACTCTTCAAAGGTAAAATTAGTGGCGACCTCTACTTTATGCGAACAGCGAGGAAAAATACTGCGGGCGTTGGAAAAAACCACGTTTAGCTTTCGCGAGGCAGTTTTCGCCTTCGCTAAAAGCTGAGCTGCCACTTTATTCAGATTGCCAAGTAGGAACTTCACTGTTCAATCAGGAAGTGTTTCTGAGCGGATTCAGGGAACAGTACATCCTGGAGAAATCACTCCTCTTTTGAGGCGGCACAGTAGCACTTAATAATATACAGTAAACAGCCAGGTAGTTCCCTGTCTGCGGGTAAGTGTGTGCATCAAGCATGGAAGTTTCTGAGTTCATACAAGAGTTTTTGACCTAAAATATCATGTGCTCTATCTCTGTGTGGTAGGTTTATATAAAATTGGATATGGTATGCTCTCTTTTTTTGTTGTCCATAATGTGTGTTCTTTGAAGGTATCGGTTATACCTCCTAGAGCTGAAGTTGTAATTTTTAAGTTTATTAACATTTACTTTGGTTGAGATACCTAGTCAGGATTATGCCTCAGTGGTAGCCAGATGTTTATCACCTGCTAACACAACTACTTCATAGATCAGCACTTCAGTTGTAGAATGTTTCCTAACCAGTGCTGAATATTTATGGTAATGGCTGTCTTGAGGGAAAGTGGCTAGGCTGTGTGTGCAAAAGTGAGTAACTGTTTACATTGCAGCCCAGAGGTAAATTGCAGGGAAAGCTCCCTGTGGTTTCACATTAGATATTCAGTATTTATGTTCTGCTTCCAGAGGCTAAATTTATAACCAGTTATTTTGAAACTGATACATTTAGCAGTCTGGCTTTACTGCATGTCATCAAAAATGTGTTCAGAAAGAATTGTTAGGTGTTACATAGACAGTTGGGTCAACGATCACTGATACTTCACTTTTAATTAGGAACTAATTTTGTGAGATTCTGTACACTCTTAAATGCCAGAGAGAAATGATCTGGAGGATTTTTACTGTACTGATACCTAGTCTGATAATGATTAAATCATTTGTCTGGGTGTGTAGAAATAGTATTTATAGATATGTCTACCTTTTCTTTTGTGAAAATATGATATGTTCTACACTCATACAGAGAAACAGTGAAATATGATCCTGATTTAAAATAGTGGATGTTTTCTTTCAATTATCCTTAGGTCTCATTAGGTGGTGTTGATCTTACAGTGCGGGTCCTCACAACAGGTTACTGGCCTACTCAGTCAGCCACACCAAAGTGCAACATCCCTCCAGCTCCCAGACATGCTTTTGAAATATTTAGAAGGTATGTATTAAAATAGATGTTAAGTTTCAAGATTTTAAGAAGCAGCTTTCTAAACTTAACTTACAGACATGCTTTGCCATTACAGCTAATGATGTGCTAGCATATTTATTTTCTTCAGTTCATGCAGAAATAAGAGCTTCATGTTATGAAGCTGAGGCTTTGGGAGCTTTTATTAGAATTCTAATGAGAGTTAATGTTTTGAAAACGCAAGTTAGAAATGTCTTAGTGTCCTTGATGGCTATGAAATGTCTATGTAAGTTGTTTAAAGCAATTTCCTCTTAATACATAGTTCATATTTTGTATCTCAAGTTTTCGGTTTTATTACAGATTTTATTTAGCCAAACATAGTGGGCGACAGCTGACACTCCAGCATCATATGGGTTCTGCAGACCTCAATGCCACTTTCTATGGGCCTGTTAAAAAGGTAAAGTGCCAAGATTATGAAAATACTGTATCTTTTTTTAAAAGCAAACAAATGCACATTTGTAGTAACTTAATAATTTGTGAAATAAAAGCTTACCCATTAATAATACAAGAATAAGGAGAAGATGCCTTCCATCAGCTTTATAGTTCGATTTTTTTTCTTTATAGCAGTTTCATTTTTACCTTTTTTTTTTCTCTCCCTGTAAATAATTGGAATGCATCAATGAGCATCATCTCTATCTCACAGAAAAGTAGTAATGTTGATCTTGGAGGGACCTCTGTGGTTTATGTTTGCATTTTTTTTTACTGAATCGGTCAAAAGTGCAATCAAATGTTTCTCTTGGTGTTGTTAAGCCAAGTTTAACCTGCTCTAGAATAGCTTGTCTTTGATTGGAGTCTGAACTGTAGGACCCACTGAGGTGCTTCCGACCTCATTAATCCTGTGATTCTGCTACAGCTCCTGGAGAGACATTCTGTGTCTGCCACCAGCAGATGCTGTTCTGTCACTTGGGGGTAGACTGATCCCTAGATAATTATTTCATCGTACAGCTTTCATCTTACAATGGTAAAATACTTCGCAGTGGAGAAAAATCTAATAGTAGTATTGTTATTGCTAAATAGGAAGATGGTTCAGAAGTTGGTGTAGGCGGCGCCCAAGTTACTGGCTCAAATACACGGAAGCACATATTGCAAGTCTCCACTTTCCAGATGACGATATTAATGCTCTTTAACAACAGAGAAAAATACACATTTGAGGTAAGCATTATGGGTTTCTCACCTGATTTTAAATAACAGGTTTAGGCACTTTCTTGTTGTCTTAAATATACCTTTGAAAATCAGATGCCTCTCATTCCAATTCAGTGTGGATCAGGCCAATAAAACAGGCAGCAGGTCATCAGCAGGGCACTTGGGAAGCAACGCTAGGGGAGGAACTTATTTGAGAAGAGGAGTTTTCTGAAGTGTTGAAGAGTTGTTAATGCTAGGCCATAGGGCTATTGAAAAGCTGAAGTTGGAATGCAGATGTTTGTTCATTTTGTCTCTGAAAATCTGGATTTAGAAGCCAAAGGGTGGAAAAGGGTTTGTATCCTGGCTTTTTAAACACTGGAGTGCTTAAATTGGCAGGCTGGAGTGAGCTGTAGGATGAATCAAAGAACTTTCATCCCTTCTCTGAGCTGATGAGTCAGAAAGGACAATGAAGATGGTCCAAACAGATTCATAACAAGGAGACTAGAGGGGGTGCAGTGCTGGGAAAGGTTGATAGACAGTGATGAAGAAGCCTTTGGGTGTGGAGGAGGATCGTGTGCTAAGAAGTTTTAGTGTTGTATTGTTATTGTAAACTACCAGTTTTAGTTTAGACGTTGTCTTCTGTTTGAGAGAACATTGGCAGCCATTGAAAGCAGTATGGGTGCAGTTTGAAACAGTGTATTACCAGGTTTTTTCATCTACTTTTGATTGTGCTGTGCATAGTAATCATTTGCCTTTTTGTTTGGATTTTGTTTTCAGCTTATTTGGCCTGTTAGTAAAGAATGCTTCTTTGAAGCTGTCTCAGCTGGGATTAAGGCAGGGTTTGATAAGAGGCTCTTAATCTTTTTCTGAACTATAAGTAGTTTATCATTTTAGAGCACAGAAAGTCCCATGTGTTGTGAAATCTATTGCAGGAGTGTTATGGCTTGGAGTACTTTCTTGGCAGAATACTTAGGGGGCTGAGGGAAGGGGATGTTAAGAGTTCATTTTTTCTTGAAGTTGGTGTCGAAATTGGGCTGGTGCCTGGCTTATTCCAAAGCATTGTAGGCTCTGAGTAGTAGATATGGATAAAAATACTTGGTAGGGCAGTGAAAAACATTTTTTTAATATGTACTCTAAATTACAGTTTCTTTTACTAAAACCAGATGATAGAGAAATGTGTCCGTGTGCTTTTAGGTTGTGTGTTTTGTGTATCTCTGGTTTGGGAGTACTTAAACTCCTACTTTGTGTCCCACCGTAGCTAAAACATTAAGGCAGAGGGTTTGTTTTGTTTGGTTTCTTTGGTGAAGTGTGTGGGAGTTGTCTTTCACTCCAACCAGGAAAGTTTATGAAAACATAAGAGCAGAATAGATTTATCTTTGTTCATTGATTATTGAAGATCATGATTAATTGCTGAGTGCTGAGCAACTGTTATTTACCAGTGCTTTATGAGAGATGACTTTGCGCGTGTTTGTGTAAGCATAAAACTGTTTAAGACACTGGTGTGTCTGCAGATTCACAGCTGGACAGATTAATTTGAAGTAGCCTTCACAACTTAACAGACTCTACTGTTTTGTGTTCAGTGTGATAATTAATCGTAAACTTGACAAGATCCTTACAGTTATTCTAATAGCCATTAAGCCACATGATTGAGGGGAAGACTGGATGACGATGATGGTAAAATTGTGCATAACATGCTACATAAACTTAAAGGAGTATTGCATAGCAAAATTCCTTCACAAAAATATATGAATTTGTTGTGTTCCTATACAACAACGTTTTTTTTTCTATATGCAAAAGAACTCTGGCCATACGAGTCTGGGTTAATGCTACTTGAATGTAAGAAGGATGTTCATGCAGGCCTTCCAAGAATGCTAATATTTTCTAAGACCTCAATTTCTTCTAATCAGGTTTTCTCTTATGCTCAACATGTTTCTGTTATTTTACAGTATAAACGTGAAATGCACAGCTTTCTGATGACAACATAAAAAGGGAACAATTTTGGTTCTTCCTTAAATAAGCAAGGAATACAGATGCAACTGTAGTAGAAGTAAAGTTGTTGTGTAATTACACGAAAGTGAGAGATAGTACTTAAAGCTGACTTACATGTTTTCTCTTCTGCTGATCTCTGCTGTAGAAGATAAACAAGTTGAAGTCTGTAAAAATAAAAATCCCTTCTTTTTTTTTGCCATTTCAACAAAATGACATAACATTTTCCCTTTCGGTTTCCTTCTGTTCATTTTCCTTCTAAAACTCTTTTCTTGCTTAGAACTGGCCAGAGGCAGTTCATCTCTTTTGTAGCCTCTAGACAGGAGTTCACTTGGTAATATTTTTAGAACTAAAATTCTGTAATCAGTTGTGCTTCTGTGCACAACTCTTGTGTTGCCTTTAAGGCTTTTTTGGAGATGAGGAAAGTGTATCCATTTTTCCCATTACCTCAAATGTCTGTATACTAATATGTTTAGAGAAATTACATGTAACAGACTGAAGGAAAAAGCATAGCAACACCTGTTATCCCCATTTACATTCATAGCTACACAGTTTTTGTTGCAACTTGAAGTTTTGCCTCCTTCTGAGGCAGCACGGTGTAGAACTACGCTTTCTGTGGTTCTTGTTTTAGTGCTAGCTTAGAAATTCTGCAAGGCAGGTGGCTTGTATAGGTTAGTTTCTCAGTGGGAATGTTACAGGGTGAAATCAAATTAATACAGAAATACGTAGTGCTGAGTATAAGGATGTTTACCATCTCAGAAAAAAAAGCCATTTTAACTTTTTAGAGTATGTGTCTTTTTGTGTAGAAGTGATTTAGTTTTGAAAGGATTAATTTTAAGCAATCAAAAGTCAAAGTTCAGGAACCTGCATGTTATTGGCATTAAGTAAATGCCTCAAGGGTACAAACCAAATCCAGCTAAGTCCTAAAATCGAAAAGTCTCCTTCCTTTGGTTTGTTAAATTTATGCTGATCAATCTTTTTCGGTAAGACTTTCTGTTGTGACAGTGTAAAAGATTATAGTATTTTGGAAATATTACTTTGTGCTGGATCCTGAAAGAATATGGAAGTGACAATTGTTATACATAAAGCAACAAACCAAAAAAATAGTAACTTTTTGTGAGCTGCTTGGGAAGAGGCATTTTCGTATTAGCAACCAGGCGAAATAATCTGGATACATGCCACTTATTTCAAATAGTGTATTTCTGAATGGATTATGCTAAGAACACACTTGAGTTTTAGAACATTTTCTTTCTCATAATCATCCATAAACAGTACCCAGCACAAATTAGAATTCTTTCAAGTTTTAGATGCAATAATTTTTTTTTTATTTACCTCATTCAAATGATTATGAACTTCTGTCAAAACCACAGTTTCACATGATTTCCCATAAAGTCAACATTGTACCTGTAATACTGGCTGTACAGTTGAAAAGTAAGGAATATGCTCTCTAAGCCTGGGGATCAGAGAGACCTGGTAGTGAGATGTCTGAGATGCACTGTAATTAATGGGAGTCTGGGTAGGGACTAGTACATTCAAATTACTTTTGTCAGTGGTGGATGACCACAGAAGAATGGCACTTGTTTTCTGGATAGATTTAAAAAAAGCACACTTGAGCATGCTGAAGACATAACATCATTGAACAGAACTTGACTGTACTCTGAAATTTGATTTTTCTGGTCACTGTTTAAAGAACTTTTAACAAGTTCTGTATAGATCTTTACCAATCTTGGCATTTTGATCACTGGAAGTTGTTACTGCTGTTTTTAGCCTGAAGGTTGTCATCATTCTATGCCACGAGAATTGGGAATTTATGGGGATGGTGTAAGAACTTCATACTGCTCTTGGAACTGAAGATGGGGAAGCTGAGAAGGTGACAGCTCTTGTGTCTGTGATGTTTATTTTTTCTGTATGGTACTTTAGCTGATAGAGGCCCCTCAGGTCTAACTGAAAGTGTGTAATCTGAGATGCCTGCAGTTTGCTTAAACTAGAGAAAGGAAGAAACTTGAGATAAGGCTAAAATGAATTTGAGGAGCTCAGTAAACGAGCTAGGTTTGAAGAAGCAGTAGTAGTTGGCCTACTCCGAGAGCATGTTGAGAACATCATTCTGCATCTGGTGTCATTTGCTTCCTAACTCATGATCACTGGTGATCCTGCAGCCCTCAGTTGAACTCTGAAGAATGCTGAAAGAGATGCAACAAGTTATGTACCTGTTTTTATAATCATCTTTCTTCAAAGTTCTTATATTTGCACTACGATGAGGGTTTTTTGATTTCACCTGGACCAGTCCTAGCCAAGGGCATCTGGGCTGCAAATATTTTGTGTTAATTAGAAAGATGTGGTTAATCTAGAGTATTTCTATGTTACAGTGAAACTAGACCTTATTTGTTTCCATTTGAAAAGATCTTATTTCCCAGTGCTGTTGAATGCAAAAGCATTTACACAGTCCATCAGGGATGCTCATGAATATCATGGATTTTTTCCACCACTGAGCTACTTAAAAGGTTTAGTTTCACTCTGTTCAGCAAACACTGAAAACAATGAACAAATCCTTTTAGCCTTCTTAAAAATCGCAGTGACGTGAAACAGATGATTATTCATTCTTCTGTTTTCAGCTCATGGTGACTATTTACTTGAGAGAAAGAATTCACTGTGCATTGACTCAGGTGGATCGTTTTGCAGAGTACATAGGACTTTGCTACTGAATGATTTCTAACCTTTCAAGCCTCACAACTGTCACAGTAATATTCTTTTGCACACTTGAAGGTGGACATTTAATCAATCAGCACTGATGCTTGCAGAACATGATACTTATTTCTGCTATAGCCATAAACTAACTAAGATATTTTTCTTTAGGAAATTCAACAAGAAACGGATATCCCCGAAAGAGAACTCGTTAGAGCCCTACAGTCCCTTGCATGTGGCAAACCAACACAGCGTGTTCTCACAAAAGAGCCTAAGTCGAAAGAAATAGAAAATGGTCATATATTTACAGTGAATGATCAGTTCACATCTAAACTACACAGAGTCAAGATTCAGACGGGTAAGTGAGCTTTGTATCTATTGTCTTGCAGTCCCAACACTGCCCTAAAATGTCAGATTCTCTCTTGCAGGTTTGACATCTGTACAAGCAAAAGAGAGAGCAAACATTTTATTGTTGATGATTAGTTGCATCAAAATGAAAACTTAAATTCTGAGAAAAGCGTGGAAGTCATAGTTAAGCCTTTTACTTTAAAAAATCTGGAATTTCTCCTAAATTGAAGTGTTGAAAGAGAGAGAATTTAATTTAAACAGTAAAATTAAGTACATGCTACTGGTTGATTCAGAAATGGGAAAATTGCCTCATAAGTTGCTGAACTGCTGTCGTAGCATTTTTAGATCATGGTAAAACAGCCATTTCCAAGTGCCAGGTAGCTGTAACGTTTTTGAGCAATGCTTTGGGTTTAACAAATAAGCTGATTGGTACAATACTACTTTGTTAGATCATAGAAGTTTTGGTTTGTCTTATGCGTAAGCAATGTTGATGCTTTTTGTCTAGAATGCTCTCTGGAAACAGTCTCAGATGTGGCATTGCTGTGGATATATCTCATAGAGTGTTTGAAAGATCAATTCTTAGTTTTTAGTACCTCCAAGGATACTTTCTGACTGTACGGTTGTCGGTACATAAAATACACAGCATCACTGGCACTGTTTTAAGCACAGAATTGGCTGTAATAGAGTTGGTGGGCTTGTTTCTTAGGATGTAAGTTTGTAAAACCTGCTAGTACCTATATACATTACACAAGTGCTAGCTGGACTGTCTGCATGCGCGTGCAGAGTGCTGTCATGTTAAAACATGATATATCTGCATAATTTTCCCCATGAGCAAGAACGTAGCAGTCAAATGAGGATGTTGAGAATCCTCTAATCAGAGCCCAGGACACTTCCTAGGCATAGTTAAATTCTGTGACAACTGTTCAGGCTTTGGGATTCTGCTCCACAGATGTCTGTAAATGAAGAATATGATTCAGAGTGCAAAATGATTTTAGATCAAAATTAGTACTTGTGGTTTTATGCTTCTTGCACAGAAGACTTCTGAGTGTCTCTTTAAAACTCATAAATACTTGGGACTTGTAGTGAAGAAGGACAGGGAGGAAAGTGGTATTAGCTGTGTGGGAGATCTTGGTTGTAATGATGCTTGGGTGAAACAGTAAGAAAAACTATATATATAATGGCAGAAATAAAGCATACTTAGAAGAGAACAGAAAAAGAATATGATTGAATTGGAGAGGATAAAGTTGGACTATTTTCCTGACTGACAAACTTTTAAAGTATTTAACTAGTTGGTGAAGTTAATCTTCAATGTCTTTCCTATTTAATTAGTGGATTATTTGCTATATTAAAAAGAAAAATACTTAATGGGAGTGTGGGGATTGGTGGTGCCTGTAAGCAGATTTGAGTACTGTTCAAATTGTATCATAGCAATAATGGAAATAACAGATTGTTACCTTGTCAGTTGCTATCAAAATATGCCAGAAAGTGTTAAAGTGTTCTTGTGGCTGCTTTTTACCAAAAAATTTAACTTTGAGAACATCAAAACTCAGGAAAATGTAACTTGATGTCTAGATGAAATGGTGAAGCTAACACTTGCACAGTTAAAATAACTTTCATTTGCTAACATATTTACATTCTCTTTCTTTTTTTTTTTTTTTTAAGTTGCTGCCAAACAAGGAGAATCTGATCCGGAAAGGAAAGAAACAAGGCAGAAAGTAGATGATGACAGAAAACATGAGATAGAAGCTGCTATAGTTCGGATAATGAAATCTAGGAAGAAGATGCAACACAATGTGCTAGTAGCAGAGGTATACTTGTACACAGTTTTGATATGGGCATGGGAGTTCTTTCCCTATTGATTTGTGCAAGTTAGACAGTTCTCACTCACACGATTCTGCAAGGCTTTTGTGAGATGGTAAATTTAATTGTCTCTTTTTTGTTTTTCTTCCCCACGTGTCTGAAGACATCTAAATCCTTGCCCATCAGTTTAGGATGTACTTCTGGGTCTATTTAATTTTCCTTCTTCCTTTTAGTGTTATTGTGGTGTTATCAAGTCCCTTGAAATAACAGTTGACAACAAAAAACACTGCACTTAACATTAATTATTTTCTGCTTTGATCTTTTTACTGACTGTTGGCTCTAGGATAGAGAGATTTGAGCCCGTAGCAGACAGAAACCTGCTGCTCTTAACTTCAGAGTCCTGACAGCTTCAGGAATAGCGCGCTTTTTCCACTCTTGAACTCCCTTAGGGCTGCAAAACGGAGAGGATTTGCAGGTTCTGACTATGCCTCTATAGAGGGTCAGTGCTTTGAAGCATACCCAAAAAAGAGCAAGCCATTGATGGAGGAAGGAAGAAAACCCTGTCAGAAGTTTGCTGCCTGCTGCTTATGCTTCATGATTGGAGCCAGCCCTTTCTATGTTTATGATCATTTTGGTCAGATAGGAATACTTAGTGGCCTTACTTGCCTTCTGACCTTCTGTGACTGGTTTTGATCTTTTCTCTTTTAGGTAACTCAGCAGCTGAAGGCCCGATTCTTACCAAGTCCAGTTGTTATTAAAAAACGTATTGAAGGACTTATTGAGAGAGAGTATTTGGCACGAACACCCGAGGATCGCAAAGTGTACACTTACGTAGCGTAAAATACATTCGGGAGGTTTGATCTGTTCTTGGACTATTCGCATGAACTGGGAAGTTCTTTTAAATCATTAATAAGACGACCATCTCTTCTATTAAATTACAATACATGTTCTAGACCATTCAAATCAAGCATTTTACTCCTTTTGAGAGTTTTCAACATGAATTGATTGAGCTTTTCAACGTTATCCCTGTAGAGATCATCCTTACAATTCTTCGGGAAAATGTGAATGTGCTGCGTTTGTTTTCAATACTGTATGAAAACAGAAAAATAAAAACAAATTTAGAAAAAATACAGCTCATTTAAAAAAATAAACTTGTTGGAATTTCATTTCCCCAGATCTTCAGTGTTGATGTAAATGTGTTTCTGTAGTGTTGCTTAGCACTTCGCGCATTGTATAAGTTGGGATAAAAAGAAACCACGACTAGTAAGGCAAAACTCCCAGTTATATTGCTCTGCTTCAGATGTTTCTTTAACTAGCCATGTTTTAATTTAAATATTTGGTAATTTTTTGGAAACCCAAGAAGACAACTTGAGCATGTTTCACTCTTCCAACTGCACTCACTGGTCCAACACCATGAATCAGGAACTTCTGGCGGCTCGGAAAAGACCGTAATCGTTTTGACTTTCCCTTCTGTAATTTGAGATCTTCTAAATTAAACTCTATATTGATTAGGTTTGTTCTGGTTTCTTTATAGGAAAAAGGAAAAGACTTTAGTGTGTATAAACTGTATAATAATTTTTGCTGTTGTACTCACTGCTGATGGTGGATTGTACAGGGCGATGTTTTTATTTCACTAAATGTAGACAAAATAAATTTAAAATAAATGGATTTAGTGTACACAAACAACTAATTCAAGTGTGTTAGAGTACAGGGTTGACAATCTTTTGGAACTAAATCCTGTCCCCTGGGGAAACATGCTGGGATTATATTTTGTTAATAAACATCATGGATGGTTGTGTAGCCTCAGGGTTTCCCATCGTAAGTGCATATTTCAGGAGACTGAAGTGGAGCCAACGTTCACTATTTGTTTTTAAAAATGCATCTTAAACATGCAATAAAAAATTGTTACTGTAATGAAATTTTTTGTTCATACCTTGGAACTTCTTTCTTCTTGTCAGTATGCTGCAAAAATGGATTACAAATTTCAGGTTAGTGGCATCATCATTCTCATAGTTAGAAACTGTTTGAAGTGTGCGTTGGGCTGCAGTTTTATTGAACAGTATTTCTGCGGTTCCAGTGCACATAAGATGTTGTTTCTCTGCTGCAGCCATTTTTCTCTTTTAATTCAAAACAATATATTTTTCTTGGTTCACTTTGCTTTCATCCATAGGTACTGAAAAATATGTAGAGCTGGAGCTGAAACAAAAACCACTTGGTTGTCTGGTGTTAAGGTACTGCCAGAGCATTTCTCGATCAGCTGTATTAAATACGTGAGGATGTCATGTAGCAATGTTGTTGGAGAGTATTGTTCATAATGTGCCTCCAATATCACCCCTCTCAAGCTTGTTAAGATACAAATCCTGGCTATTGTTCAGTAGTAGCATATTTCTTCTAAAGAGAGACACTGGAATTGGGATGGTATTTTTAGCTTGACTCTTCTGAAGCTTTTTTTAATGAAGCTTGCTGTGTTTACTGCACATCCCCAGCACATACACACATTAGAGCTTCTAAGCCATCAGAAGAGAGGTGGCTGAGGGACATCTCTGCCATTGTCCATCATGAATTTAGGCCCAAAAGAAAACAGCTAGGCTGTTGACCATTCTAAAAACGGATTTGCTGACCGTTATTAGAACAGCTGTCCCTGTACAGTATATGCAAAACTGCAGTAGAGATGCAGTCCTTGTATAGCCATAGAACGATACTGAATACAGGTTGGATGAGATCTGGGGTTTCAGTTGTATCTTTAAGTCATCAGAAACACCTTCCTCAAAATGTAACATGCTCTTCCATAGATCAGTGTGAAGGTTTTATTGTATATGTTTCTTATTCCTTAAATAACAGCATGAATGTTGTGCTAATTGCATGTTAATGTTTTCCCATGGTTTTCAGGGAGAAATACGTTCATCTTTTTTTCCCTGTGAAGCTTGTAAAGATGGTACTAGTGTTGCTGTCTGTGACAGGAGGACTTGGTCCTTAGTGTTGTGATTGTACTTATGCTTGTGCATCATCTTTCTACCTCTGGCAGCTTTTGGAAATGCTGAGCCTGAATGTCTTTCTAATGGCTGTAAAATTATTTGTTTAAAGTTTAATGGTGGAGGTCTTTACAAGCTATATGGGCAGGGGTGTGTGCTAGAAGAACAGCAGGTGGTGGTGGCCATCTTCAGTAACAAATGTTAGAGTATTGTTTCCTCTTTAATAGACAATATTCAGGAAGGGACTTTTGCTGAAGTCAGCTTTTGGAGATATTTACTGGTTGATTTAAAGATGGAGAATGTGAAAGGTCTTTATAGAGAAACAGACATCGCTAGGATTCTGCCTAAGGTGAGTTTGCTGCTCGTGCCTTTGTGCTGTTGGTACATTAGTGAGATTTCTCTTGCAGTCTGTAGCACAATTCTGCAGTTCCTTATCTATTTTTTCATGTTTATTTCCTTTCTTAATTTCCACTTAAAACTTTGCTAATTTTGCTAAAATTTAACCCATGGGATTATAGTTACCTGGATGAGTGTAATTATTAAAAGTTAGGTTTCTTTCCATTAATGTGCAGTTAAATGCAGTAACAAGGCAAAATGAATGTTGAGTTTAATTCTTTAGCTTTTTCTCAAATGGAAAGCAGGTTTTATTCTCTATTTGAAGATACATAGGTACTTATTTTGTAGACAAGCTTATTTTAAAGGGTCAAGAGTATATGATCCCATCTGTCCCTGGTTTAGTTCTTGCTCTTTTCATTGACAGTTATCCTCACAGCTTTGATTTCTTCTTTTTCTCTTCTAGAATTAGTCTGTACAGTTTCCTCGTTTGCTGTAGAGCAAATGAATGTTAAGCATCTCTGCTAAGCAGGCTGAGCCTTGGATGCTTTAAGCTACCCTTAAATGAAATGTCTCTCCTCACTCCTTTTCGTAAAGATCAACTTTGGCCTTTTGACCCTGAAGCTTTCAGTCTAATATTGCCTGTTTAGGTTATGTTTGCTCATTGACAATTGGCAGCTGCCTTAAGATTTACTTTTCTTCTTTTTTTACAGATCCAGAATTGCACTAAATATTCTGGATGAGCAAAGTACTTTTATTCACATGCATTGAAATAAAATTTTGCAGTACCTGATAGGTGGCACAAATATATATATATGTATATGTATATATGATAATAATAGAGCCTGTCATGATGCATGATTTAAGGGGATAGGCTTGCACGGAGATGAGGTTCAAGTAGTAGAAACTGGAATACTTGTGGCCTCTTGTGTTATGTCCAAAAGTGACCAGAATCTTTGTAGCTCAAGCAAACTCCCTAACTTTTCTTTGTTCATCACAATTGCTAGAGGCAAGGTGGGCTCTGGTCATTAGTGCCCAGTTCCTCAGAGCCCCTGGGGATTAGAGTGAGGATTTGACAGTCTAGAACAAGACTTAGAACAGTGTGTGGGGCAGATGAGAAGAATCATCTTATCTCTGTACTGAAGTCCAATTTGTGTCAGTACTCATTTTGATACCTTGGATAGTACAGAAAATAACCAGCGTGCCCTGCCTGAAGCATGAGATCAATGGCTTCTCCATCTTCTGGAATGCATCATGTGAAGTTTGTAAAATGCAGAATTTGCATATCCAACTGAAAGCTGGATAAAAGAACAGAAGAATAATCCACTTAATTTTCTGTCTTTAGGTACGTAGGGATGTGGTATACAGCATGCCCACAAACCAGATTGGATATTCCAAATCCTTTGGCTGGTTTTATCCATGTTTTAACTTCATATGTGACATGGCAGAAGGGAATGTTAAGGTAAAGACGTGAAGAGGCTGTTTTAAGTGAAGATAGTGACATACCTTGAACAAACAGGTGTGATAACCAGGCCGTGCACAGCAGCGCTCACATCAGTGCAGCCTGGCTTCGGTTTGTGGGTACGATGGTCTCCTCCAGAGCAGCAAGTCTCCCTGGGTGTTTCCTCACTGACGTGACTGGACCTCTAGCAGCAGGAGGAGGATGCTATGTTGGCATTAGTATGTACCAAGTTTGTTAAACAATTTCATTCTTGTCAGGATCTTGCTTTTGTCTTTATTTCTCCTCCAAAAGTGGAACTTTGGGGAGTGAGTCAGTGGGAGCTAATGCGTTTAGTATCATTAAGACAAATATGAAGTTTATGGATGGGAAAAGAAACAACATCTGTACTTAGAGCAGTGATGTTTTATTAATTATTCTTTCTCCTGCAGTTCAAAACTTTGGCTTTTATTCCAGCAGGTGCTGAGGAACTTTTCACTCTGCCTGCTGTTCTCTGAACAACAAATCACTGTGGTTCACTGAAATCTTATGCCTTATCATTCAAGATCTGTAAAAAGCTGAAGCGAAGGTGGTGCAGTGTATTGTGTGTGCTCAGAAAAGAAGTATTTGAGGAGTGCTGCATGTTTGCAGTGAGAGTCTGTTGTGCTGCCAGCACAGCCTGTCAGCTGTCAGGCACAGCTCAAGGGAGAGCAAGGGAGATGAGTGCAGCAAAACTCGTTGTGATGTTGTGGTGAGTATTGTCAATCCTTGTGCTAAATGTTACTGTAAAAGTCAGTCATTTAAAGAGCCCTCTAATAACACTTTGTTCTAAGTTTTAGAAGGCAAGTGTTCTATGTCGCAGCACTGGGTGCACTTGGGATCACTCCACCTAATGTGCCACTGAGAGACAAAAGAACTCACCTGCTGTACATTTCAGAAAATAAACTCCTCCCTATTAACCACCTGTCTAATACATGTGTAATACAAGGGGATGTTCAGCATGCTTTGGGGGGAGACTTGAGGAAGAGAGTCATGTATGTTTAGCATATTGTCCATTTACCTCATCATGGATGTCATAAGGGTGCTAAGTGTAATATGAATTTTTCAGTGAAGCAGAAGTCTCACTCTGGACATTGTGACCTTGCTGAAATTGTTTTGAGATTGTTTATCTGTTCTGTCTCATGATTTATAGCCAAAACCTAAATGTCTTGCTGCTGTTAAGACTCCCTCCCTTGGCTGCTTCTCAAGCTCATTTTGCAGCCTCCCACTCAGGGGTGTCTGTACAACAGATCAGTATCACTGGTGCTTTTGATACTTGGAAACCCTTTGCTTGCAATTCTGTCACCATTTGTGACTCAGCTCAAAGTCCAAATCATGCTGGTAAATGAGAAGGGGTCTATTGAAGTTTTAGGAGCCTGATGTTTTCTAAGCAAAATATACCTTTTCTCTATCTTTTAACCTTTGTTGAAGGCATCAGTGTGGGTTTACTACCTTGTATTCATCATCTCTTGGGATGGTAAGCTGTGCCGGTAGCTTTGTGGATGGCTTCCAGCAAGGAATAAACATTACTTAGTGAAGCCTTTGAGCCAAAAAAAGCAGAGTCTGCTGTAAAAAATGGCCTTGAGCATTGCAAGCTGTGACAATGATGGAAATGGTGCCAAGGAGGCAGCCGAGCCTCAGCCCATGCTCTGTTCTATGCAGTCCCTGGGACTGTGGCTTGGCCCGCTCCCACAGTGGCATGAGGGGAAAGGGTCGAATGCCCTGTCTAGGCTGCCTGTGGAGAGGTGCTACTGGGCCCCTGGCCCTTGCATGGGCTAGGAAGAGGGGAGGATCCTCCTGCAGCCCCCACGGCCTCCCCAGGTCCGCAGCTTTCCCCATGTCCTGTCCCAGGCAGGGCAGAGTGCCAGGGCCAGCAGCAGGATGCTCTGGGGGTGGGCAGAGCTGGCCTGCTGCACAGGTCTTTCCAATCCGCCTCCCTTTATTCTTAGCCTTTTTTTTTTCCCCTCATTCTTTCCCTTCCCCCAACTAAACGTCTTCAACGTCCAGTCACGTCTTCATTGGGCTATGACTGCAACTTTCTGACTGGGACCTCTTAAACATGTGATTTGGAAATAGTATGGAAAGGAGCAGGCAAGGTGACTTCTCAGCTTCTCAGTACGAGGCAAAGGAGGACTGAGAGCTACATACCCAATGTCAGATGATGAAACAAAATAGTTTTAGGTCTGTAAATTCAGTATGAAAGTTACGAGTTTTCAATCTATTCATGAGGTGTCTTGTTTTTATGTTATGTTGCCAGACTTCATTTCTTTGATTTGTTTCTCACAAGCTGAATAAACTTCAAGACTTCCAAAGACCACAGCAAGTGTGTGGCTTAGTTGGCAGTGATAAATATATTTGTTATTAATATTATTTCTTTTTTATTGAAAAGAAATAATAACTAACTATTATTTCTAGTGTAACTGCCTATGTGGGAAAGTGTTAGAGAGAAGGGGTAATGTATGAGATGTAGTGTTGTACTGAGCCTTGTGCATCATGAACTTGGAGTGAGTTTTAAGGAAATTAATAGCAAAATACTAACAAATCCTGTCTAGACTGAAATCTTGGTGTCTTGAGCTCTGTTGTTCCAGCAATTAGTCTGCAGTTACGTGATCTGTCAGCACTTGGGCTCACTAGTTACGCCTTCAAAAGGAAACATGTATAATGGAAATGAGAGAGAGACTTAGCTTTCCCAAAAGGAATATTTCCTGAGCTCTTGGAAACATGCAGTATCTCCTGTGCATGTTTCATGTTCTTTGAGTGATGTGTTTTAATAATGAGCTATGCTTTTGCAGTCCACAGAGGCTCTTAACATTGAGCACTGCACTGGGCAGAATCTCACTGACACTGTGGTTTGTTGATCAGGCAACAGAAAGCAATTGCTCAATGCCTTTGTGATATTCCCTGAGTGGTTTGTGAAAGGTAGGGACAGCACTACTACATTAAAAGGTGCTGAGAAAAAAGGCACATGCTGGTTTCTTTATCACTGAGGTTTTATAAGAACTCTGTTATATGTCTGTTCATTACGGGTGCTTGTTTCCTGCTGATACTGCACAACACCAAAGGTTTGTATGAAAAGTGCTGTAATAACAGCACATTAACCAACACCATTGCTGTGGTTCCATTTGTGCCTCATAGCCTTAACTGGGAAAAATGCCTGTTGTGTAGGAATTTATCCCAAACATGCAGAGCTTAGTGCTGGCTGCTGAGCGAAAAGAAGTCTTGATTGATTGTTCCCTTCAAGGAACTTGTACTCATTGCACTCTTGGGTGAAGCCGGGAATTGCATTCCTCCAAGGAAGCAGGTTTCACAAGGAAGACAGTATAAACTCTAGTTCTAGGAAATCTTGATGCAAATTAAGTTCTTAGCTCTTAGTCTTTTCGAAGCTGGAACCCGGGTGAGGAAGTGTTGTCTGACACTGCACACTGCTCAGCACTTGTCTGTCCGTTTGGTCCATGTGTTGTGGCCCAGAATGATATCAACATGGAATAAGGTTATGCACTCAGTCTGCTCAGGCAGAAGTGGCATCATAAAATGAAGAGCAACAGGGGGGAAAAAAAAAGAGGTTTTAGCTAGGAATTGGTGAACTAATAGACAGAAAATAGTGAAAATACTGTTCCAAAGGGTAGGAAATCTGCTCCACGCTTCTGCACTTAAAGCATCTTTTGCACTTTAGCTGCCATAACAATTGTGCTCTGAAGATCCAGCATAAATGTGTTCTCATTGCCTGGGGACAGTTATGCTGTCTCTGTATGTGGTCTGTTAGGATCATCTTTAGTCTGGCAGACTTTTTACCCTCTTCTTTTTAATCTTAGTTATTTATTGTCTTCATTAGAGCAGTACCTGGAGCTTCAGTTGTGATCACATTGTATTTATCCTGTATGTGGTAAGCCACAGCATTGATTCTTGCTTTAAGGAGGTTATCATTGTATTTGCATCTAACATGAATTTCTTTCTTTTTACAGCTTTTGAAATTTAGCCAGAATTTTCAAGGACAGCCCAGCAGTTCTAGGGAGGTACACTCACAAGCAGTGGTTCAGCAGCATAATATTTCTGCCTCATTCCATGCTAAGCATGTGAGGTTCAGGTAGGTACTTCTAATCTCAAACACAATCTGAACTTCTGTTTTCACAGTTTTTTGCCACCAAACATGGTGTGACTGTAACAAACACAGTAGTATCTGCCCTGGTCTACAGACAGCTAGATGATGCCTGACTGCTCTCAGCAGCTGTTTATCTAAAGCAAGAATGTGTGATACTATTTAGGAGAGATAGGCCCCTCTCACCACCTCGAGTCTTGGAACTACTCACCTGGATTAACTGTGGACAAGACAAGGAAATTGTCTGGAGAGATGATGGTCTGGAGAGATGATGGTCTGGAAGCCACGTGCTACCTGAGGAGAAAGCTGGGAGGGAAGGAGGATCCACCAGTAGGTGCAACTTCCATTGACTGTTTATGAATAACCTTTAGCAGTCCTGTTCTTGGGAGGAAATAAATCACAATGGGAAGTCCTCAAAGTGAAGCCATGTTAGAGGCTGATAGTGCCTTACTATGGCCTTTGAGTTCACGTGCAACTCTTTGCAAAGTTTGCTGGAGTGTGCCCCAAACCCCACAGATGACTGAGTTTCTTAGACCATGCAAGCCACTTCTGCTAATACTTATTTGGTGTTTGGATATTGCTTTTGAAAGTCTATTAAAGATGAGACTAATAATCTCCTGCAGCTTGTCTGTCCCAGGATTTGTTACCAACTTCATTATGCAAATCTACAATTCCAGCATCATGTGGGATCCAGGCCAAGACTGGTTTTTCTTTCAAGATAGAATTTGGAGTGCATTATTCTGTATCTCAGCATGGTTGTTCTCATGAAAGGGAGCAATTAGAAGCCTTCACACTGCGTATGTCTGACTTGTCTCTTAAGCTGGAGCTTGGACTCGTTGGCGAGCTCCTCGTTTCCTGGGGCCTTGCTCTTATTAACGCTCGGTAGGATGCAGCTTCTCTCAGTGGCAGCTGCTGACCTTCCAAGAATTTTTGCCTCGAGTTGTCTTCATCAGTGCTAAATGTAAGCTGATTAAATAAATACTTCGCTGGGCTCTGCAAGGCTTGGCTTTGTTTAGATGTGCCTGTTTGCTTTTTCTAAAAGGTTTTTAGTTAAAGTGTAATTTATATAAAGATTGATAGGTTCAATCTTTCAGAAATTAATCCCCAAAGCTAGGCACTGAAATTCGCATGTAGGTAAGCTGACTCCTCCATCATGCTACACTGACCTGGGTAGGGATGTGGGCAGAGGACTCTAGGGTCAGTGCTTGATTTTTGGCTCTGTGTAAGCAACAGACTAGACTTTGTTTTGATTTCTGGTAGAACCTATTGTCTCTCATGAGGTTTAGTGGATCTTGGTTTGTGTATATGGAGTGCTTCGGGATTTTTGTGGAATATTTGAGCCAAACTAAGAACTGAGGAAGAACGTATTTATCTGCAAGTGCCCCGTAACTTGCTGAGGACACAGCCCAGATTTGGTTGGAGTTAAAAACAAAAGCTGACTCAATCAGGTCATATAAATCCAAATCTCACAAACGCTGTGTTTGTGGCAGTGGTGGGGTGTCTGCAGATAGGCAAGGACATGCAGTGCCCTTTTACAACATGCTTGTTGCTGATGGGAAGCTGTAAGGGCAGAATGTGTTCCACAGCTAAGGCATCAGGTACACAGAGGTGGCTCACTCCTCTCTCCCATCCTTCCTTGGCTGCTCCCCGCACAGCACATAAGAAGAGCTGGAGGGAGGGCTGTGTTGCTGCACAGTCGGTGCTATCAGTGGACCAGCGCTCATTACAGACTGCTGCAGCATCCTCTCTCCCCATTGCCTTCCTCTTTGCCTGAGCAGAACAGGACCCCGTTTGGGATCCAGCCTAGTTCCCATCGCTGACTCTGGTTCAATGTGAGGTTTCCGAGAGCTGGTTGATGTCGGTATGTATTTGGAAACTCTAGTGTTCACTCTAGACTCTCCTTTTCCTGAGAGATTGTTCAGGTACCAGCTTGATTGCTCCCCATACTATGGCAAACTACAGCATGGGCTTTGGCAGAATCATTGGTCTGTTGCCAGTGTTCTCTCTCATCTCTGTACGGCTCTCCCAGCCTTGCACTTGCACCAAGCTCCAAGTTGCTTGAGAAGAACTTATTTGCTTTACTTTTTGTAAACAGAGTCACTAAGTGTACAGGGAAAATGTGGTTTGATCCGTTGTCACTGAGTGTGTGTGCCGCAGTGCTGCGAGGACGCCTGTTCCCACAGCCTCTTGCAGCTCAGTGTCAGGAGCAACCTCTCTCATTTTAGTTTGCATTTTATCTTCCGTGAGTCTTGAAACTCCATCTCGCCCATGCATCTCCTCGCATAGAGTTTCTCACAGCAGGAGTCTCAAGTCGCTGGCCATGGGAGGAGTTGCAGCCGATGCTGCTGCTGGGTGGGAACCGAGGCTCAGCCCTCCCTCTAGGAAGCTCTGCCAGGTAAGAGGGGCTGCAGCCTGCAGCCAGCTTCCCCGTCCCTTGACAACTGTTAGTTCTGGGTTTTCTTCCCTTTTTTTTTTTGTGTGTGTATGTGCTTGGATCCTGATTCGCAGTTGCAGTGGAGCTCTATACGTTCTGTGTTGTCTGACAGACCCTTGCTGAATCCCTACTCTTTGTTAGCTGGTTAAAAAGAAGAAACAATAACCATTTGGGACAGAAGTCTACTGAAATTAATGCAGTGGTTAGGTTCTTTTTTTCCTCTTTCGATCATCAGGATTTTACTTTTTTCTGAAGTGATGATGGAGTCACAAGGGTGGGAGCAACAGATGATCTCTTTGGAAAGCCAATTGGATTCAAGTAAGGCCTTAATCCTGACTTTTTGTCTCAATACTGTCTATGCTGCAGATAATTGCCCTCTAGCAGGTTCAGTTAGTATTTTTGTCTTTAAGATTGGCATAAAACAACAACAACAAAAGTCTTTTAAAAGTCAGTAAGCCCAAGACATTGCATGTATTTACCCAGGCCTGCTCCTGAGATGCTGACACACTTCACACTCTGTCTCTCTGAAGTTAATTATGTGCTAGGATACAAAACATAGATCCTTATAAAGTGCTTCCTTACAGATGTTACCATGAACTTATTAAATCCTGTGATGCATCATCCGTCTTGTTGGTATCAGCTAGAGCACAGGGCTCTGGGCACCACAGAGAACTAGGCACATCTTAAGAATTCATTATGAAAAGGAATTTGTAATTATTTTGCTGTGCCTTTCCACTGGAAGATTTTAAACATACAGCAGACAAAATTCTCTGAGGCTTCATGCAATAAAATGTTTGCTAGTTGTTTATGTTTGGGCTTGATTTTATGCAGGACTCACTAGTGCATGTATTGGTGGTAGATAGAAATACTGGTATCTGACCTGCCCTTACACAAAGCTGGACAACACCAGGATCCAGCTACAAACCCAGTCCCAGTGAACTTCCTTAGTTGCAGTGTTTTCTGGTACA
Organism: Urocolius indicus; assembly: GCA_013401255.1. NCBI lineage: Eukaryota > Metazoa > Chordata > Aves > Coliiformes > Coliidae > Urocolius > Urocolius indicus. The sequence continues at coordinate 611,468 of WBNH01011484.1, read as the reverse complement.
AGCAAAACTCCCCTTTTCCTCATGTGCAGGAAGGGAGATGACTGCCTGCCCCTGCCCTGTAGCAGGGAGTTGATGAATTGTTTCCTTTTCCATATTTCAGTAAAATTGTGTTGTTCAGAGCTCATCTAGGGTGTTTTAATGTTTTAAGCACTTGCACTCTTCTCTTTCCTCTCTTCCTGCAATTGTCCAAAGGCTGGGTTTCTTTGCTCCCCTCCCAGCAGTTGTTACTTGCTGGGAACTGTTGTGGATGGGTTTGTCTCCATCAGTGCAAATTGATTTTTTTTAATCTCATTTTCTAGTAAGCAATTTCTCTTGTACATTGGTGTCAGTGTGGTTTTAAAGCATGAATGTGTATTTCTACCAGTGAGAATGATCTTCTACATAAGGGAAACTAAGGCACATCTACCTGTACCTTTACACCCCGGAGATTTTGCTCAGTTGAATATAAAACTAGGGCTGTCGTTAAAAAATATCTCGGAGTTCTGAATAACAGAGTCTAATGCTGGGATTTCTGCATGGAACCACTGCTTTGTGTGCCTGGCTGTTTTAGAGGGAAATTGGTATGTCAGCAGAGAGAGATATGAGTTGCTCTATTAGATGGAGCTGAATACGTTGTCAGAGGCCCCAGTTTCAATTTAAATACCAGCTGCAGTGAGGGCAGTTCTGATATAGAAAATGAGGATTGGTTTGACTTGTAAGGCTTATTATTTGATAGGGAATATAAGGAGATGAAGGGACAGTGTGATTTATTGCTTAGACATTAGGTTTATTTTCAGCATTCCTCTTGTAGTCTATACAACAAGCTAAGTACCAACACGTAAGCCCAAGGAGCAAGGCTGGAGTTTAAAGGTGCTGATTACACGGGGGTATCAGCTTTAAAAAAGGGAAGGAACAAGGCAAAGAGGGCACTGAAAGGGGAAAGCTGGGACCCAGCTTTTGTGGAAAATTTAGAATAATCCAAGACTTTTTTCCTGGCTAGCCAGTGAGCTACCTGTGTTGTGAATTGTGTAACTAGGCCTCCAGGTTTTTTCCCAAAGCTCCTCTTTCCTGAGACTGATTCATATCTGCCCTTATTGTTATCTGCTCTGTTCACATGTTGTGGTTTTTTTTTTTTTTCCTTTGTTAGTGTGTTTTCCTTCCTTGTTTTTAAAGAATAGCTTATCTGTGTGCCCCAGCAGGGTGTGCCTTGCAAAGATCACAGCTTTTTTACAAGGAGCTAAAGCCAGCCTGCTGACTACACAAATATGCTGAGCTTTCCAAAGGCGGGTGCCACATCACCCTTGCAGCAGGCAGAGATGGCAGGGAGATGTGAACTGGTTGGACTCGGCCGGGGCCACTACTGACAGGCAAGTGTGCTTAGCACATCACCTCCTCTCAGAGAACTACTGCTTCTGTGTTGCAGTGCTCTTCATCCCTGCTGCCCCATGCTGTGAAGGACAGCAGCAGCTGGACACAGAGGTGTTTTTGGACACATGGATTGCACGTTACACAGTGACCAGAGCTCAAGCCTTGGAGTTGGAAGATGAGCCTTCAGCTGAACTCTGCTGTGATGTGAGTGACCTGGGACTTGGTCACACAATGCTTTGTCACACTTTGCTTGTCTCTTCTGGTACGTTATTTGTGCACACGTGTGTGGAGATTGAACACGTTCCAAGCCTTAGAGTACACCCCTCTTGATACTGAGGCTCCAACAGTGGGGGAAGGAAGACACCCATTTGTCTTTTTACTTTTTTTTAGGAACCTTTGCAATGGATGACAGAGCAGACTCTCTGACTGTGCATCTTCTCGCCAAGTCAGGACACTCCCTGCTGCTGCAGCAAACTCTGGATCGTCTGTTGGAGTGGGTCTGCCCGGACATTGGCCTTTTCCTGGTGTCTGAGCGATTTACTCCCCTCAGGTGCTATGAGAGGCACCGTAAGAGAGGCTGCGGCTTCCCTGGCATATCTGTTCTCCTTTTCCTACACGAGGGCTTGGGAGAAGAACGGATTTTCCAGGTCCACAAGCAATTCCAGCGGCCACCCTGGCGCTACCAACGTGCCCAGATTGCGAATGGGCAAAGCTACCCCTATGCCCCAGCTCACCAGGACTTCTACAGCCTGGATGAGCAGCTGCCTGTGTGGGGCATCAGGAGGGTGCACTGTGGCCCCGAAATGCTGCGTGTCACCCTCTACTGCAGTTTTGATAACTACGAGGATGCAGTGAGGCTCTACGAGTTGATCCTGCAGAAAGAGGCAACTACGCAGAAAAGTAACTTTTGTGTCTTTGTGCTGTACACAACCCAGAACATTGCTGTACAGCTCTGCTTGAAGCAGCTGCCCATTGGAGTGGCTACTGAGCCCAAGGACTCAGCGGCCTTGCAGTTCAAGGTGCGAGAGATGGGGCAGCTGGTGCCTCTCCTGCCTAACCCTTGTATTCCCATCAGTAGCACCAGGTGGCAAACACAAGACTATGAAGGAAATACAATTCTGCTTCAGGTACGTGCCTGTGGGGCTCCGAGAGGAGGGCTGGTTTGTTGTTGGTGTTTTGCTGTTTGTTCTGATGTGTGTTTTTTAAGGAACAAAGGACTTGTTCAAAATGGAAGTTCAGATTTTGCTTGTTGGCGTTTTCTTTCTGAGTTTGTGAATGCAGTAATCTGTCTCTGCCAGTGCTGTGGTGCTGTTGGGAAACAGAACACGGGGCATAGAATCACTTTGGTTTATACCATTAACATCATCACTGCTTGCCTGAAAGTGAAAGCATGAATGCTTTTTGAGCAGACTAGTTTAACATCTTCCCTTCTCTACCTGTGTCAAATGATGAGGAAGCCTATTCTAGTTCTGATCAGTCATAAACATTTCTAAACAGTTATAAATGAATTTTGAAAGCTGATTTTAGCACCCACAACCTGATGTATTACAAATGTACTGTTGATACAACACTGCCTGCAATAGATTTGGTGAGCTCCCAAGTGAGCTGCAGTTGGGTGAAAGTGCCAAAGAGAAAGGTCATCTTTGCCTTTTCTGTTCAAATGGGTGGTTCCGTGGTCGTATGGATGCAAACAAACAAAACCCAAGAGCCTGTGAGATGATACTCAATGGGAACTATACACATGAACAAGGGGGCAGTTGAGCTCAGGGTGCTTTCTGTCCACTGTAAGAACCCCTCACAGCTCTCTTTATTTTTTCATGTAATTGGGATATATTAATAATTTGCCATCCTGTGGGGTTTTTTTTTGTTTTGCTTCCAGAGCTCATTTGTTACAAATCAATTACTCTGTATGGCCTATATTTATTCTACTCTGAACACTAATCCTCAGGGCAGCCTTTGCATACTTCAGTATCACTTTACAAACTGGACTGGACAAACCCCTGAGCATCGGCCCTGCCTGGAGCAGTGCATTTGGGCCAGGTGACCTCCGAAGGTCCTTTCCTAAATTACTCTGTGGTCCTTCCTGCTATAGACACAAAGTCTGTAAGCCGTCATGTACATGAATTCACTGTCAGGAATTTCAGAAGCATTTCTGGGGGTGTAGCCCATGCTGCACTGTGCTCCTGGTGAAGGAAGCCAGAGTCTACTTAGACTTGTGTCCATGCTTCAGGCAGCAGGTTGACAGCCTAGGGTGCAGCACTTCATTCTGCAGCTCTTTGGCTCAGACTGGCAATCTCTATTCTAAGTACCTGCAAATGATTTCTTTTTCCCCAACTCTCTGTCTTATTGCAAACCAAATCCAAGGATCTCCTCCTGCACTGCCAACCCACACAGACTTGTCATTGTCCCCTGAACCTGCAAGAACACTTTTCTTGGTTTTATTGGTGAAGAGAGAACCCAGGACACCCAGCTTGATAAAGAAATAAATAAATCAATCACATCCTTTCTCTTTTTTTTCTCTGAAGTCACTCACTAATTGCTGTTCTATTCTGCTCTGTGCCCTTTCTCTGAGTGTATACGGGAGATCTCTGTTGCTCAAATTTTACAAGTTTGGTCTTAAGACTCAAGAATGAGTCTCAAGCAGGAGAGTAGGGCTATCTCCATATGCTGCTTTGTGAATAAAGCCACTCGTCCCCATCCTTGCAGACGACTGGTGAGGTGAGTGCCTTGCTCTAGGTTGCTGTCCCTAGAGGCAGCAAGCTCCATAGGAACCAGCAGGACATGCTCAGCAGGTCCTTGTCCCTTTGGCCTTACTGGTCTGATGGATATCTCCTCCCTGGATTGGTGTTGGTCCATACGTTGCCATTTGATTCAGAGCATCCTGAATATGTTTGTTTCCAAAACCAGCCAGTCTGGATTTGCAAACATGAAGGTGCTCTGGCAGATCTGATGCTTCCAAGGTTCTGGGATAGGCACAGCTCTTTGTGTCTGCTATGTTTAGGTCACCTGCAACAAATCTATTGTGTATGTGCACTAGTCCTGAGAGCCTGTGAAAGCTGCCCATGAGCACCACTGCACGTGTGTGCTGCTGTCAGGGAAATCTCAGGCAGAGGTGTTAAGAGCTTGATAGGCACAACATGGTCATTCAGTTTGGCTGGCCTGGGCTTCAGCCACAGCTGGCCATAGGGAAGAGCAGGAGGACAAGTGCACGTGTTGCACTCTGCTGGTACACACCTGAGCTGCCTGTTTTAAACTCAGTCTTCTGAAGCCAACCATGGCAGTTTGCAGTGATTCTCCTTTCCAAGTGTTTATCCAGACTCCCCTTGAATCCACGTGAACTTCTTGTATCCAGAACATACTTTGGCAGGGATTTCCCCAAGTCTACTCTCACCTTCCTTCGAGTGAAACTGGCTCCAGCTGCCTTCATTTGATGGCTTCTGCTTCTTGCATTGCAAATGGCAAGGAATGGACAATATTTATCTGTTTCTCCATATGTCTCTTGATGTTTTAGCCTTTTATCCTCTCCTTCTAAAAGTGTTGTTTGTTTGTTTTGTTTCTCCATGCTAGACATTCCTAGCATACATGATTTGTTCCCTTACTGTACTTGCAGTTCCTCTTGTCCATTTCTGTGCATTTTCAGCTCCATTCCCTGCTTTGAGTGATGCAGGTGAGGGACAGGCAGCATGGCCCAGCTTTGGGACCAGAGCTGCACAGTGCATGACAATAGTCTCTCTCTTGTTTGGCATAATTCTTAAGATTGTATTTGTGTTCTAGACTGCTGCCAGTCACTGAACTGATGCTAACATGATGCTGGCTGTCACAGAAATGAGACTCTGGTTAACAGTCAAGTCTTCCATTTTATATGTGACGCCAGGATTGTTTTTCTCCATGTGTATCACATAATCACAGAATGTTAGGGGTTGGGAGGGACCNCTCAGCCTCCTGACACCCACCGTTGGATCCACCATACTTGTAAATATTAGTGAGATCATCTTCTCCAGACTAAACAGCCCCAGTTCCCGCAGCCTTTCCTCATTAGAAGGATGCTGTAGTCCCCTGATGATCTTGGTGGCCCTGTGCTGGACTCTCTCCACCAGTTCCCTGTCCCTCTTGAGCTGGGGAGCCCAGAACTGGACACAGTGTTCCACATTATCTCCATTAAGTTTCATCTCCATCACTTAGGCTTGTACAACTCCTGTGCTGTCTGCAGTGAGGCTCTGACTGGCAGAGGTATTTCAGGAGGTGCCGCAGGTGTTTCAGCAGAGGGGCACTGTGTGAGGGCACCAGTGCTTGGTCAAGCTAGAATGACATGTTAACGGGGTTGTCTCCACATTTTCTTCACAGGTTCAAGATGGCCCCAAGCGCAGTGAAACAAACGTTGGGCTTTGCCATCAGCATAGTAACACAGGCAATGAAAATATCCTGCAGGACTCTGTCGCAGCCCCTCTCCCTGTGAAGCAGAGTTACCTTGGGCACAGAAGCCAGGAGCTCAGAGCCACAAAGGGCAAAGCGAAGCCCGACCCAAGCGAGGCCGTCTCTCCGGAGCACGTGGGCAGTGTCCTCCACAGGCCCCGCTGCGCGTCTCTCAGCAGCACGGCGGCACGGCCCAGGTGGGGCAGCAGCTCGCTGTGCCGGCAGATGAGCAGCCAGCTGCAGGCCCGGCCCCAGGACAGCCGGGCAGAGACCAACGTGGACACCGGGCTCGCCGTGGCGGCTCCTGCCGGGGGCCGCTGCCCGCTGAGCCGCTTCTCCAGGGACCTGCGGAGCAGCCTCCTGCTGCCTGCGCCCGCCGTGCCGTCCCCACACAGCGCCCAGCGCCTGCTCGCTGCAGCCCTCAGGACTAAAGGAGTGGGGCAAGCTGCTTTGGGCTGCCACTCGCCAATGCCACAAGCCAGCCCTGCCACCAGAGTGGAAGACGAGGAGGAAGAGTTCTTTATATGACTGAAAACTAATGTGCCAGAGGGACTCATCTCTTCCCAGTGACAGCGGCGTGCTTCTGCGTATGGTGTGCCCCCTGTGCTGTGACCACTGATGCTCAGCTTAACCTCTGCGGCTGTGGCAACAATCCAGTAGCAGGTTCACCAAGGCTTTCTATGAAGAGATGCTAAGGAAGCTGCAAGCAAAGCAGGAAAAATGATGAGGGGACTGGAACATCTTTCTTGTGGGGAAAGGCTGCGGGATCTGGGGCTGTTCAGCTTGGAGAAGACTGAGGGGACCTCATCAGTACTTAAAAGTACCTGAAGGGTGGGTGTCAAGGGAATGGGGTGATGCTTTTTTCTGTAGTGCCCAGCGATAGGACAAGGGGTAAGGGGCACAAGCTGGAACACAAAACATTCCGCTGGACCATGAGGAGAAACTTCTTTGGTGTTGAGGTGAGGGAGCCCTGGCACAGGCTGCCCAGGGAGGATGTGGAGGCTCCTTCTTTGGAGGCTTCCAAACCCAACTGGCCACGTTCCTGTGTGACCTTGTGGAGGGTGAACCTGCTTTAGCAGAGTGTTGAGCTGGATGATCTCTAACCCCCACCACTCTGGGATTCTGTGATAGTATGAAAAACAACACTGTATTTACAGAATGTTTTCTCTTTTTTTAATGCAGAATAGATTAAAGGATATTTGTGCAATGAATAGGAATAAGCTGTATGATTCCCAGAGCTGCTCTAAGATGCTAAAAAATAGCCAGTGGCACCTTCAGATGGAGATAGAAGGTGCAGTTTGCCTAAGCTGCCCAAGCAGCTGGATTCCCCCTAGCCGTGGGGGGCTCATCATCCATCGCTGGGATATATGGGAACAAGGTAGCAGCACAGTCACAGTGCTGATTTGCCTCTGGGTTCCTTCTAGCTTCCCCTGTTGATGGTATTTAAAAGCTATCAATGTTAATTTTACGCAAGATGTGAAATGTAAGAATGTTCTTTTAAAATGTTTCTGAGGGAAAAATCTTCCAGGGAGATCTTTTCTCCAAATTAGCACAGTACATGCAAACAGCAAACGCTGGCAGGGAATAGTTTGAGCTATGTTTATGCTCCAGGAAGATCTTGATGTTGCCTTTTCATGTGACGTTTAACAAAATAAACCCAGCAACAGGCCAGGCTTGGTTGGACCTGTATGCAGTTACCAGCAGGCAATCCTAATTGGGTTTTAAATTAGCAGAAGACAAGAGATATTAAGAGTCTTGGAAGGAACTGCTGAATGCTGGAGAGTAAGAAGGACAGGAGGAGTGAAGTGGTGTGTTGGCAACAGGTGCTGATCAAGATGGGAGTTTCTCAAGTAGGACTGAGCAAATCTGAAAGGGAAAGAGCATGGGGAGGGCATGACAGAGGGGAGATTGTTACAAGAAAAGCCAAGTCCGATGCTACTTACCTTCTAAGCAGCACAACAAATGCTGTATTCTCCTTAAGTGGATCTGAATTCTGCTTTACCCAAAAAGGTGAATTTGTTTGCAGTGTGCCTTCTCATTGCCTCCTCTTACCCATGACTCAGGTTTGACAGGTAATGGCTTTGAATGGCCCAAGCAGAGGTGGAGGGTGATGGGCAGCAGCAGAGCCTTCCCAGGGGCACAGCCTGCGCAGCACTGCATGAACATCCTTACCTGGGGAAGTGCAACTCCCCTTGCTACTGGTGGGCTGTGCAGCCCAGGGGCACTAGAGAGCAGGGCCGTTGCTGGGTGTTTGCTGGGGCTTTGGGAAGGCCCAGTGCTTTGGGGAAGTTTGAAGGTGCAGCCCAGGTGGTCTGAAGAGCTGCAAGGGGGAACAGGGCAGATCCTGCTCTGAGCCTCCACATTCCCACAGTTGGTGCTGCTCTGGAAGTGATACTCATCTGCCCTTTGATTTATGACTTCCCCTGTGTTTCCATAAGCTCTGTAAAATGTGAGGCTTTGTAATAAATCACACTCTGATGTTTTGTATCCATAAGGGTGATTATTTAATCTTAACTTGGCACGCTAGAAACTTAGCCAGTGCTTTTCAGAGCTGGAGAGAATGGTTGGTCAGCTAGGGAAGCAGCAAAGAGGAGAGCTTGCAGTGGGGCTGGCACTCTGGGTTTACTGTGGTGTGTGCAAGGGTGGGCTGGGAGGCGTAAGGAGAGAGGAGTAGGGGGATTGGGGTAGGGCAGTGGCCTATGAACACAGGGTTACAGCCCCACAGTGGGCATGGGTGGGATAGTCACGGACCCAAGAGTAATGCCAGAAATGGAATTTCTGGGAGAAACAGCTTTAAAGAGTGACTTCATGGATTTCTCTCTGCTCTCTTATGCCAAAGCTACTTTCAGCATAATCTCATTCCCCCTGAGAGGGTGCTTAAGATGGTCAATATCTTAGCATGAGGGAAATGCTCCATCAGTTCTAACAAAAAAGAGAAGAAAGTGATACATGATGTTCAGCTACCTGCAATAGATCACAGGAGAGAAGGGCTTCAAGTCAAAGGAAAACTGCTCTGAAAATATTGCTTGTAACAGTGAGAATATAAAGTCCATTTATGTTCTAAATGTCTGGTGGAAGTGGTTCTGACCCAGCTGTGACCATCAGGGATGAGGGTGCTGTGGATACTCAGCTGCTGATTCCTCTGATGGGCACCTTGATGGACTGCAGCAGAGGTGTGGTCAGCATGGGCTCAGGGAAGGTTTAAACTTTGACCTGTGTGCTTTTTGAGGCTGGTGGACATCCTGCATTGTGCTAGTCTGCTTGTCAGGCAGAGTGGCAGCCGGCAGCAGGAGCACAGCCTCAGGACTCCTGCCAGCCAGGTTGCTGGGTCATCCTCTTCCCAGGGGAGAGCAGAATGCTGCCCTGGTTGTGCTCACAAGGGATGATGGTGAACAGCCTGAGGGCAAAGGCTTTTCTCTGGGGTCTGTTGCACAGTCCAGGTGAAGGAGGAGGGAAAGAAATATGTACTTGTGGGAGCAGGGTGCATGCTGAGAATGGGGCCACTGGCAGTGGGGGTAAGGAGAGAGGAGAGCTTGCTCTGGAGTTGCCTTATCCCTACCCACAGAGGCTGCTGCAGCTCCTTCTGTTATTTTAGTCCTTGGCTACAGATATGGTGTCTTTTGTCTCCTTTGAAGTAAGCAGAATGGTATTTCTGAGGGATGAGTTGCTGGGTAGGAGTGGGAGTGCTCCCCAGTGCCTGGATACAGCACAAAGGCAGGGGTGCTCCCCCCATGCCTGGCATAGTGTCAGGGGCAAGCACCCAGGCAACCTCAGTAGGCACCCAGCCAACCTCTGCCTCGCGGCCACTGCAATCAGGAATCACGCTGCAGGCTTGGCCTCGCCTGTTAAGAAGCTGGCAAGCTCAATTTTTTTCGGGGAAACAAATGCTGAATGCACTCTTTCCTGAGTATGGGGCCAAATTTGGCCCTTGTGAACGCCTTGGTGAACCCTGGGGTAGCCAGCAAGCACAGCCACACTTTGCAGGCTGACACTGGTGGGTCTGAGGTGGGAGATTTTCTTCTCTCAGCTCAGGCAGGGTATGCTTCATCTTGTGTTGGTACTGTGCTCTGTGCCCAGGATAGACAAAGCTTCATAGCCACTTGGAGGAAAAAAATGTTGCATGTGTCAGAGATGCTGTGTTTGTACTGGGGACGGGAACCAGAAATAGCTGAAAATTAGTGTCAGGTCCAGCTGCTTCGGGGGCTGTGCCCTGGGTGCCCAGCCTGGGCAGCGGGGGCTCTCACTGCCAGCCGCATGGGCAGGGAGCAGAGTTGCTGCCTGGTGGGTCCCTCCTTCACGTGCATGTGGCTGTAGTGTAGACTTTCCACTAATGCCTCTGTGCTGTGTTGCTCGAGCCCATTCAGCTACCCCGTGCCCTCATCCCTTGGTACACTATTCCTGATTTACCCCCTCCCCACCTTTCTCTTTCTCTCTGCCCCCATTTCCTCCCCCTCACAATGCTGTTTCAGCTTCCATTCCCCGAACCCGCGGTGGCTGGGGCAGGAGCTGAAGGCCTGGTCGTGGGCTTGTCCCTGAGGCACAGCTCCACCAGTGCCCGCCTGCCCTGCCCGGACCCTGGGTGATGGTGTTCCCGCAGGGTGTTTCTTCAGCTCTGCAGGGGCCTGGGCCCATCTGAGCTCTTTACCCACCTTCTAAACCTCCTCTGCACCCGTAGTCCACTCTCACCTACCAGGAATTGAGGCTTTTAATCCTCTCATTAACATTAAATTAACCTGATATATAAAAGAACAGTAGAAATACCAATACCAATTTATCTCCCATTCATTTTCTCTGCCAACAGAGTAGTTAATTAGAGAGAGCTGTCATAGAGGTGATGGGGAAAACAGAGTCTTTCCTTACCACGTTTATTGTTTTGATGGCAGCTTCAGACACCAATGCTCTGCCATTTCTTAGGCAGTTGTTACTGTCTGTGGAGTGTAAAGAAAAATTAAGATACAGAGCCGACGTGATAGTTAACAAGGAGGTATTGCTAGACAAAGCTGCAGCATGTCAACTTTTTAGCTGTGATAACAAGAAAATTAAATCATTAGTTTTAGCTGGGGGCGATTTCATTTCAAAGGTTAAAATAAAATAGACTTCTCCCTTTTCATCGGTAGTGAGCACTGAAGGATCCCTCCAGGGTTGTGATGAATTTATCCTGTTGCCTGTAATGGCACTGTTGTGGGAAGTGGGTCCCTTGTTGGCACAGAGCGGGCGGTGAAGCAGAGCACTTGGGGCTGTGCGTGTGCTCACAACGTGCCTCACCTGCAATGGGAATTAGGGAGCTAAGGGTCCCTTTAGGCTTTGCTTTCCCATAATAATGAACAGAAATATTCTGCTGAAACCAAAGTGAAGCGAAGGAGAGTTTTGGGTGGTGAGGGAAGCCGAGGGCTGGGGGTTTCCTCAAGGCAGCCTATGTGGCACATCTCTCCCCAGCAGCATGCCATGGAGGGTTGGCAGTTCACCCTTCTCGGCACAGGAGCAAAGAACGTGTGTTTTGAGATTGGAAGGATGCTCTGTGGCCCCTTTTTGCCCCAGGTGCCGAGGGGGGAGGAAGACCATTGCCCTTCTCCATGCTGGGATCTCCCTACCCATTCCTCCTGGCACCTCGTGCAGCAGCTGCTCGGGCCTGCAGGCAGAGGTGAGAGGGCTTGCTGCTGGATTTTGCTAGTGAACCCTGAGTAAACCTTCAAACATCAGTCATGCCAGTCTGACAGGCTAGCTGGCGTGCGACACGCAGGAGGGCAGTGGGAGTGTGCACACATCAGGGCTGGGGCTCAGCTTGTATGGAGCTGCCAATCTGCACATGTTCCTAACAGGTTTCACTCTTGTCCTCTGCTCTAGTAACAGTTTTCAATGCAAAGCTCTCCAGGATCTTTATGTTGCCCTCAGGGAGGTGAAAACTCATTTTTCCTTCAGTCTTTTGGGGCAACGTGCCATCCATGCCTTGGGGCACTGCTTGCTGGTGGCCATCAGGGAACATGGCAGAGGGACTCACAGCAGAAGCTTCCCAAGGAGGGAGTATGGATGAGCACCACCCAAGTGCCTCATCTGGGGCCTCAGTAAGAAACCTGGAGCACAGTGTGCTCAAATTCAGCAATCTGGCTGACTGGCTGTGGGTTTTCTCCCAGCCCAAGGCTGGTTCATCCCTGCAGGGGCTCAGTGCTGCCAAGGTGCTTCGCTGCTTCTAAACCCTGTGGCCAAACACACGGTGCAGGGGAAAAAAAAAAACCCTAACATGAGAGAACAAAATGCCTTTTCAAAGACTTGCCTGCCACTTGCAGTATGTTCCTCAGGGTGATAGCTCTTAGGCCCCTCTTCTGCCAAAGGCAGGTGTGCCTGCAGCCTGGGCTGTAGCAGCAAGTTGTGTCCTGGATCTGTCCCCCTTTTAGGTGTCAGGCATTGCCCATCAGCTTTATTTTCAGGAAGTACTGCTTGTTTTCAGTGCCATATCTCAAGCTGAACACCCCAAATCCTTAGTATCTCACTGAAAAGCTATTTCCCTGTCCTTAAAACGTAACAGCAGTTATAACAAATAATGAAATACGGTGGCTGTTACAACAAGTGATTTCTTTCCTGTTCCTGTGTAGTGGGTTTCATTAAGCACAAAAGGATGCACCTGATCAACCTGGATTAAGAATTCAGTTATCCTATATTTTACAAGAGAAACAGGGACCAGACTCAAGTTTGGGAGGGTGTCTGGAAGGAAAAATCAGCATGTTGGGAAGCAACTTGTCCAAATCTGTGGTCCTGGGCACTATCTGGAGACAGAGCCGCTTCCACTGAATTTCTCAACCTCCTCTTTCAGCAGGCTCCTCCTGACCCCACAGCTGCATTGCAGTTTGCTGTGCTGCTTTTCTAATGTTTAATTCTCATAATTTGAGAGAGGTTTTGAGAGGTTTCCATCTCCCATGGAGCACTTGCATTAGTATTCCAGTTCAGGATCTCAGTTTTGCTGCTGATCACAGGCACAAGGGCAGATACGGTTCCTATTAGCCTGAATTAATATTCTTGAAGAGTCCCAAAAGCTTTCTTCTCCCCTATCACCCTCCTTCAGGCACTGGCAGCTTGGCTATGCTGGGAGGTGATTAGGTTTGTAAATTTGTTCCTGCAGACACTTGGTGACACCATTAGTTTTCTCATTTCACTTGTGCAGCTGAAATTGTGACAGCCTCGCTTCATTAATTGGGATCATCTCAAGCTGCATCTCAGCATCAGAAGGAGCCTTGTAGGGCGCAGGCCTGGGTTAGGCACTGAGCAGGTAGGAGCTGCTGGGGCTTTTCACTGTCACAGCTGGTAGAAGATCAATTCTTGCTTTCTAAAACTGGAAGATAGGTGAGAGATGTTCTGACAACTGAATGGAGGTGGAAGATGTCCCTTGTTCTGAAGTAACCCCCTCCTGTTGGCATGGCTGGAGTTCAGCACCTTGGCTTGGAGGAGGAGCAGAAAGTCCCACCTCCTCTTGCATTAAGTTTGGCTCACTGTTGCTCTTGTGGGAGCTGCAGGAGCAACAAAGGGAGGAGGAGGCATGGGAGGCATCTCAGCCCTTGTGTCCCTGTGTCCTTGTGTCCCTGGCTGTGACATGCTGGTAGCTGGTCCTTGACTGGTGTGGGGACAGGAACAAGTACGAGTCCTGCATCATCTCTCTGCACTCAGGTGCTTGGGGTGGGAAAGGGCGTAGTTGGATCTAGGACTCTGGATGGTGACTCGCCCTGTTCCTGGGCCACCTTTGTCATGACGTGGCAGCAGCAAGTGCTTCCAGTGGCCTGAGGGGACAAAAGGTCTCTGCCAAGTTCCACGCAGCCCTGTGTTACCCTTGGTCCCTGCACGGCAGGAACACCCTGCCACTGCTGCGGGGAGAGGGCTGCTCTGTGCTGCACAGGCGCCAGCGCTACTACAGCAGGTCCACGTGGCCCCAGTGCCCTGTTCCAGCATCAACACTTCTCCCTGCTGCCCCACAAATGGTGCTGGTGGGGTGTGGCAGGTGATGAAGGGTCTGACCAAGGCCTGCAGTGTGGGGACAGGGGGGCATGTGGGTGGCTCTGTGCCACTGCTGTGGGCAAAGAGCAGGGACTGGTGCTGCTGTGGTGTTCCCAAGAGAAGGGAATGAGCTGAGCTACCTGGGGGAGAGCTCAGCCTTATTTCTCAGTGTTAGTTTGAGCACCACCAGTAAGGAAAGACTTTGGGATAAGCAGCAGCCTCTGCGTGTCCAGAAACGGGCAATGAAGCTGGGGAAGGGTCTGAAGCACGTCTGATGAGGAGTGACTGAGGAACCTGGTGGTGTTTAGCCTGGAGAAGAGGAGGCTGAGGGGAGACACGATCACTCCCTGAAACTACCTGAAAGGAGGCTGTGGTGAGGTGGGAATCAGTCTCTTCTCCCAAGAAACAAGTGACAGGACAAGAGGAAATAGTCTCAAGTTGTACCAGGGGAGGTTTAGGTTGGAGATAAGGAAGAACTTTTTCCCCAAGAGGACTGTCAGACACTGTCCCAGGCTGCCCAGGGAAGCGGAGGAGTCCCTATCCCTAGAGATACTTAAAAGCTGTGTAGCTGACACACTGAGGGACATGGCTTAGTCGTGGGCTGAGCAGTGTGAGTGGTTGGACTTGATTATTTTAAAAGTCTTTTCAACCAAAATAATTCTGTGATTCTGTAGTGCCCCCTTTGATCTATATGGGAAAATTTTTCTAGGACCTGAGAGATACTGGCTGGTGGGATGGGTGACTGCAGCTTAAAGTAATACTATATTTGTTTGAGTCAAAACACTGAACTGCAGTCTAATGTCCACTTTGAGCTCATAGTTTATCTATTCCTGTCCGTCAGTGTGCTGCAGAGGCTGAAAACACAGGAAGGCTGTCGCCACACTCATGGCCATCATAGGAGTGACTGAAATCAGATGCCTGGGCCATAAATGCTCGTCTGTGATCCTTCCTCCAGGCTGTCTGGGAATCCTATCCTAACACTGGCCTCTCTGAGGGCTGTCCCTGGCTGCTCTGTGCTCTGAGCTGCCCCACCACAACTGGACCCTCCCTGAGCCCATCAGCTGTGTGGGAACTTGAGCCTGCTTTGAGGGAAGAGGGGCAGTTCTGAGGGCTGGGAGTGGGCAGCTGCAGAGGCCAGCCCCGGGGTGCTGGGAGCAGGGCTGCTGGAGCTGGGCTGCTGTGAGGACATGGCTGTTGGTTGCTGTTGTTAACCACTAGCTTGTTCCCAGGGGCTGGTCTCTCACCTCACCATGAGGGAAGGCTTTCCTCCTCTGCATTTAGTGCTGCTGAGAACTGGACCTTGGAGAGCATGTGTCAGGGTTAGAGCAGCTAGGAGGCAGTAGCAGTTATTGTTTGCCCTGTATTTTGGCAATGAGCTCACATGCCTCCTTAGACTTCCCTCTTCAGGTAGGTCCTGCGTCTGAGCCAGAGCCTGCCAGCAGTGTGCTGAGTGCTGGGTTGGTTGCCCCAAGGCAGGGAGCACTAGCCCTGCCCTGCCTGGCCAAGCAGCTAGTTAGAGGCACCTGAGCACTGGTGTTCCCATGGTACCTTTTGAGCCTGCAGCTTCACCGGTGTAGGGTCAGAGTACAAGTGTGGTTTGTGTTCTTGCATTTGCTTTACCAGAATTGGTTTAAAACACCCCAGGGATTAAAAGTCTTTTCAAACAAAGGAGGTTGTATTCAAGGAAACTCCCAGGACAACACGAGAGATGTGCTTCTGAGTGAGTACAAAGAGAACACATTTTGGCCATCCCTGGGGCTGGAAGTTTTGCTTCCAGCCTGGCAGCAGATCTAAGCAAGCAGATCTTGGTTGTGTTCCTCGCCCTCTCTTATTTGTTGGTTGTGTTAGATGGAAGCATCCTCCCAGGATGACTACGTGTGTTAGGAACAGCATCAGGAGCAGCTTCCTTCAAACACAAGTGTGGGGAAACCAGTAATGGTCACTGGCATGGGTGTAACTAACTGGGAATGAAGTAAATGAGTGTTATGAAACCTTGTGCTGTAGATCAAGTGCAGCATTTCACAGCACTGGTACCCCCCTTCCCAGGGGCTCCTTACCCACTGGCTGCGGTGGTGGTTGTGTTGGTCTACATGGTCTCCTGCCAGTCCAGCCAGTGCTTAAAAATGTAGATATGTTTTCCAGAAGTGAGCTGAGTTGTTGGAAGATTACTAATCAAATTGGTTCTGGCACCACCAGAAGTGTCTCAGTGCATCAGCTGCCAAATGCTGATGCCTGGGCTCTGCTGAGTGTTCTGCAGGATTCCCGCTGGCCTCAGGGAAGTGGTTTGGCCACCAGCTGGTTTCACCTGTAGATTTGGTGCCTTCACAATGAGGATGGCACAGGGCTCCCAGCCCCACAGCCTGGCTCCCCTAGACCTACAGCCCCGATCTGAACCAGGCTGTGAGGGTTCCCAGCCTGTCTGCCTCAGCTGGGAGATCAGGAGAAGGGGTGTAGCAGTCCCCAGGGGAGCAGAACTTCCCTGACAATTTCACTGTGGTTTTTCATCTTGATGTGATTCAGAGCTGCTGGGCTTTGTGGAGGGAATAGCTGATGGCAGGAATGCCTCATGCTTGTGTTTACCAAATATTATTTTTAGATGGGAAAATCATTGTGTGTCATGAGAAATTTTGCAAATGTTCGTTTTTGCTGCATTAGAGTGAAACCAGATTTCAAGAGGTTTAGGCTTCTCACAAACTTGGCATTTTGGTCACCCTTAGCTGCAGCTCTCTGTCAGCCTGCTTGAGCTGCTGAGCCACCGTGTTCTGTAGTACAGTTGAGGCAAGGCACATGCCATGGGAAGCCGTGCCCTTTCTATTAAGGAAGAGAATAACTTTGACTACTTGTAGCTGTTTTGATCCAGCAATTGTCTTAGTGGAGACTTCCCTTTTTCCAGCTTCATTGTTTGACTCTGGTAATAACTGTTGTGTCTACAAGTTTTAAGTGATGACAGGCCCTCACGCCTCTTCCATGCCCTGTGTTTAATTTAGGGGAAAAAAGGTGCTGCCAGGGTGTTAGAGGTACAGTAGGCTCAGGCAGGTGGGCTGAGGTGGAGGGGTCACCAGAAGCAGGAAAAGTTTATTCAAATAGACTTATAGCCAAAGCCTGAGACAAAGGCACTAAAACAAGAGGTGAATTAATTTGGCTTTCTGCTCACTGCCACCTGGGATACTCAGAAGGGTCAGAGCTGTTTTGGTCACAGAGCAGGGGAAAATAGGCCTAAAGGTATGAAAGTAGGGACTGATGAGTGGGTAATTAAAACAGCCTTTGGAACTGCTAGCCTGAGGATCATAGAAACATGTTGGCTGGAAAAGACCTTTAAGATCACGAAGCCCAACCACTCGCCTCACACTGCCAAGCCCACCACTAAACCGTGTCCCTCAGCACCTCAGCTACATGGCTTTTAAATATCTCCAGGGATGAGGACTCCTCCCCCGTCCCTGGGCAGCCTGGGACAGTGTCTGACAACCCTCTTGGTGAAAAAGTTCTTCCTAATCTCCAATCTCAACCTCCCCTGGCACAACTTGAGGCCAGTTCCTCTTGTTCACCACTGGGGAGAAGAGGCTGACTTCCACTTCACTACAACCTCCTTTCAGTGATCATGTCTCCTCTCAGCCTCCTCTTCTCCAGGATGTGCCAGAGGCTGAAATTGGCCCCTCTCCACATACCAGGGTGGGCTGGCCCCAGCCATGGCGTGGGCCAGGAGCTGCTCCTTCTCCTCCTCCTCCTCATTGTCCATGTGTGGCACCGGCACAGCCCGTCCCTGCCGAACCCTGCCAGGCACAGCGCAGGACACAGAGCCGGCAGCGGCAGAGCTGCACGCAGGGGAGCTGAGAGCTCCTGGGCTTCGGGTTTCAGGGTGGGAGCTGCCGAGTCACAGGCTGACGCCAACCCGGCGCCCCCCTCAATCCCAGACAGCCCTGTCACGGCCACTTGCACAAGCTTGGTTACTGAAACCCAAGTGATGTGGGAAGCCACGTCCCAGAGAAAACTGGGTGTGTTTAGACAAAAGGCGTGGGGGGGAGGAGAGGAAGGAAGAGGAAGGAAATGGACCCATAAAGCACTTTTTCTCCAACATCTTGCAGATTCACAGCCCTTGTCCCACTCCTCTGGCTGCTGGCTTTATTTCCAGCTGTTTGATTCATGCAAGCATGTCCCGGGGCTGCTGCCTTGTGCCCAGTGACTCACGCTGCCCACAATGAGCCAGCCTGGGATGAGTGTCCCTGCAGCCATGCTGCTGCCCTGGATGGGATGAGGTGTTGGGGCTGTGGGGGCTGCCTGTGCCCCAGAGCCCCTGGAGCACTGCCTGGCAAGGTGCCTGCATGGTTTACTGCTGTTGGACACGTTCAACTTAGCAAAAACAGAATGGGGAGGGATTTTTCCAGGTTTAATTTGAGCTTTTCCTGATTCTGGTGTAGCCACGAGATTTGATAGAGTGACAGAATCCCAGACTGGTGGTGAGTGGAAGGGACCTCCAGAAATCATCCAGTTCTAACTCACTGCTAAAGCAGGTTCACCTCAGTTGGGGTGCACAGGAACATGTCCAGGCAGGTTTGGAAGCCTCCAGAGGAGACTCCACACCCTCCCTGGGCTCCCTCCATGTCAGCAAAGAAGCTCATGTTCCAGTAGAACTTTTTGTGTTCCAGCTTGTGCCCATTACCCCTTGTCCTGTCAATGGGCACTACAGAAAAAGATTGGTCTCATCCTCCTGACACCCACCATTTAGGTATTGATAAAGCATTGATAATATTCTCCACTCAGTCTTTTCCAGGCTTAAACATCTTTTCCTCCTTAGGCGTTGCAGTCCCCTGATCATCTTGGTGGCCCTGCACTGGACTCTCTCCAGAAGTTCTCTGTCCCTTTGGAGCTGTGGAGCCCAGAACTGGACACAGGACTCCAGATGAGGCCTCACCAGAGCAGAGTAGAGGGTGAGCAGAACCTCCCTTGATGTGCTGGCCACACTCTTCTTGATGCATCCCAGGATGTCATTGGCCATGAGGGCACATTGCTGGCTCACGTTTAACTTATTATCAATCAGGAGTCCCAGGTCTGTCTCTGCAGAGCTGCTCTTCAGCACTTCCACCCCCAGCCTGTACTGGTGTATGAGATTGTGCCTTCCCATGTGCAGGACTCTGCACTTGTCCTCGTTGAACCTCATGAGGTTCCTCTCTGCCCAATTCTCAAGTCGTTTGAGATCCCGCTGAATGGCAGCACAGCCACAGGGGAATCAGCCAGTCCTCACAGTTTGGTGTCATCAGGGAACTTGCTGAGGGTCACTGTGTCCCCTCATCTGGGTGTCCTGTGTTTTCTGTGTTTTTCTGTGCTGTTGTAGCAGGAGCAATGACAAGCCTCAGATCATCATCCAAACCTGTTTTTGAGTTGTTTGTGAAGGAAACTTGTATTGACAATTAAAACACCTGGGAAGTATGGCGAGGCCAAAGCTGAGTGGAGATCTCCTCCCTCCACACTCACTGCAGAGATCTTGGCCTCCAAGAGGTGGATGAAGGCAGCAATGGTTACTACCCATGAGCAACTGACCCACCGTGCCTGGAAGGAGTGGCTTCTAGGATACTGGTCTGGATTTCTCAGTTGCTCTTCTGGGTAGCATTTGTCTACAATAGAATCTATCATGGTTTTGATTCAAGTTACTGCTTGGAGGGTGATTATTTGAGAGCATTTGTTCTGTAGATTTCCTCTTTGTGTTCTGTCTTGCTTGACCTACACACAGAAATGCACGTTGGCAACCTCAGCCTATCCATCTATTATCATCAATGCTCCAGCATGTGTTTTTACTTTACAGAGGACTGCACAGTGTTGCTGATGGCAATGGGAAAAGAGATGTTACGGGCATGCAGCAGCCCCTTTTAACATCTACTACCTCTTGGCCAATTTTTAAAAGCCAAAGCAGTCACCCATTGTATGTTCTAAAAGCTATTTGTAATCTTAAATTGTAAGAATAACAATAACCTTGCTGATGCAGAGGGTGTGTGGGAGAAACAGTCCTCCCTGAAACTTTCCTACGAGGCTTTGCCAAGCTCAAAGTGATTTTTCTTCTTTCTTTTCTTTTTTTCTGCTGACTGAAAGCCTTCTCACAGCAGTGGGCAGCAGCTTCAGCTGCAGCACAGGATCAGGCTCTGGAGGCAGTGTGGCTCTCTGCTGTATCCTCTTGCAGAGCATCAAGGAGGCAGCACAGTGGGTTTTTTCCCCAGCAACATGAGGACCCAGGCCCTGGATGCCCTTGGGTCCAGCGAGGTGTTGCAGCAGTCCCGGCACCTCCCAGCCTTGCTGTGCCCAGCTCCTGCCATCTGCAGCTCACAGCACTCAGAGGTGGGCTCAGTCTTGCCTCAGAACCCATCCTAGTTCATCCAGCATTGAGCCTCCAAAGCTGCTGATCTCCCTGGAAAGGATGCAGTGTGCCAGCTCGCTGCAAAGAGGTGACAGCTTAAACCTCGGCTGCTTCTGCAGGCCCTGGCTACCTGCGGCGGTCTGGGCTGCGTAAATGCAGTGCCTTAAAGCCCAGACTGTGTGTGTGTGTGTGTGTGTGTGTGTTCAGGGCAGGGACTGGCAGCCCAGCCACCCCCGGGTGCTGTGTTGCTGCTGCAGCATCGCAGGATTGATGAAGACTGTCAGAGGCACAGCCGCATGGTCACGGTTGAGGAGGGGCTCCTGTCCCAGTCCCTCTCCTGGGGCTTCCCACCTCTGCAGAAGATTGCCCCATGGGGTGTGATTTCTCATGCTTATTCTTAGCCTAATGGTGTGTAGTCAGTTTGGGTTTTGGAAGGAAAGTCAATTCATTTGAGTTTAGAAATTCAGTCAGTCAGATGTGGTTGGTTGAGTTGTTTTTTCTTCTTTCATCTCGTGCTTCATGGATGTTTTGGTGGTGGGTGCTGTGAGCATCAGGGCCAAAGTTTATCTACAACTCTCCACCAGGTAGGAAAATAGTGTTGTTCCCATGAAAATAAAGGAGTTTTGTACAGCTTGCCCAACATCACAGGAAGAATCCCTTTAATAAAAACCAGACTTCTCATCTCTTGATCTTACACATTAACTACAACAACATCCTTCTTCCTTAATCCTCCTTTCATGCACTTCAAAACTCTGCACTAACAGTTTGTTTTTATTAGGTATGGCCTTGATAAGTGATTTCTTGGAACAATAGCCAATTCACTGGCCATTGTTCAGTGGTAATGAGCTGGCTTAGTACACATTCACCAGTGTGCCAAGATTTAACACCTGAATGGGCATCCAGGGTCTGAACCCCGTGTCTGATGCTGGAAAAAAATCCTCATTATTGTTTGGAAAGAAGGATCAGAACAATTAAGAGGAGGACAAATGCAGCTGTATGGCATAAATGTAAATTGCAGTCATCTTAGGGACTCAGGCTGGTTTCTCTGTTTTATGCTGTACCATTACTCCCTGTTTCAGTCTTGATAATTCCTCTTTGTCAGAGGGATGGCCAGATGATGATGTTGCCTGTGATCAGATATGCTGGTGTCTGTGAAGGGCTTTGTGAAAGCTGGTCGGTGGTGGGCAGAAGAGCAGGAAGTTTTGGCATCTGTAGGAGGAGAAAGGGCTTTTGGATGACAGTAAAGCAGTCCTCCTTGTTTCGAGGGATGGTTGGGAAGTCAGCTAGACTCCAGTTAAGGTACTTCTTTGGGAATCTGGACAGTCTCAGACAACAGGATATCTGAGAGATGTGAGTGATGGAATCTGAAATAGCTCATGGATGTTTATCTCCATGCTCCGTATGTGTTTACATACATTAATGCAACTATTTCTCTGTTCTTCCTGCCTTTGGAGGTGTTTATTACTGCAGGCTGCTGGTAGATCCTGGGGAGTGGATGGTCCTGCTTTGTCAGGAGCATTGATTGGTGCTTGGAAATGAATTTCTGGCAGTGCTTGGAGTTGTCATCCTTCCCCTAGTCAAGAAGTGCTTGTGTATTGTGCGGTGATTTGGATACTGGGAGGGAGGTCCATGCTGAGGCCTTGGCTGTGCTTGTCTTTCGTGAGTTTAGGTCAGACAGCTTAGGTATGTTGATGTTGCCTTTCAGAAGTTACCCAGTAGGCTTGCCTCCTCCTTCAGGTCCCCTGATGCTGAGGAAGCCCCGTGTCCCCCCATGGATGTTCTCCTCGGGATGCAGACTTGGGAGCATTTGTTCCCAGGCTCCTGCCCACTGGCAGCAGGACACAGACACTGATTCCTCAGTGCTGATGTTGGGAATATTGGGGCTGCCCCTACTGACGTGTTGCCCTGCGGTTGTATTGCACTGATGGCTCTGCAAAGCATTACTGAAAATGATTTTGTTTGGTGTTCACAGTAATTTTCTCCCGGGGTCACAGATTAGGTGGTTTTGATTTGGTTTGCTCTTTCTTCAGTCTGGGTTTAATTACTATTTGACCTCCTTGCTGCTGGTTCTCTTCTGCACTTGCTCTCTGTTGCAGTCATTTTGCTCGGGGCTGTATTCTGAGAAAAACTAGGACATACTCAGTGCCTTTGGTAGATGTTGTGCCTGGAAGGTGGCCCAGTGCACTAAGAAATGCTCCTGACTGAGTAACAGGAGCCAAGAAATAAAAAGTTATGATAGTGTTCCAGTTAAAACATGGGAGCACCTCATCCAATTTCAAAGTGGCTTAGCCTGTGTCGTCACAGTACCGAAGGAACATGAGTCCAGAGCTCTGCTAGTCCCAGGACATCGTTGGTTTTATAAATCATCACTCAGAGTTTTCAGTGGTAGCCTCAAACCTCACACCTTTGGTCTTGCCTATGCCTTTTACTAGTTCAGCTGGCAGACAGGCCATCTCTTCTCTATAGGGTTTACACGCAGAGGACATGGCTTGCAGGCTCAGTATTTATCTAGAGATAAGGCATTGCCAGACTTTTTGATGGGTGTAGTTTTGGATCTAGTGTTCTGTTCTGCTTTCTGTGTCTGCATTTGCTTAAATCTCTTCCATGTGTGTTTCCCAGAGTGATAAGATCTCAGCAGCTTAACCTCAGCAACAACAACTGAATTTAGCCCATCCTCTTTTAAAAGCCTCTGCTGTCAGCAGCAGCCAGGGGTTCCTCCTGAGCGAGTGAAGGAGCTCCCTGGGAGGGCTGCCCACAGCAACGTGCTGTGTGAGGAAGCTGAATGATGGAAAAGTTACATGAAATACAATGGCACCTTTCAAACCCTCATCTAGGGTACATAGAAGGTAAGTAAATACCATCTCTCATAGCCCATGTTCAGAAGCTGCGATGGTCATTACCCCCAGTTCAGAGTTAAGGGATGAGTATGCAGCAACTTACTTCAAAGCTCTTGATTTGACCCAAGAGATGAAAATATCCACCTGGAATAACAGGGATCTAGGTGAGTAAAGACAACGGCAAGAGATGCTTTGGTGGAGAAGCCTAGTTTAATTGGGATTTGCTACAGGTGACTTTATTGTCTAAATCAGCCAGGCTGCAGCGTGCTTTTGTCAGTGTGGCTTCTCTTGGCAAGAACTGCATCTTCTGCTTGATGTTAGTAAAGTTCTTAGTTTAACAGGGCTCTGACTTGCTGGTGGTATTGCTCTGTGCCAGGTGAATATTGAAATGTTATTGTCTAGTGCTGAACAAGCATAAACTTGCTCTTTTATCATCCGTACTGAATTATTCTTAGGATATTGTTGAATAAAATACTGTAACTTGTCAGCATGACTTCATTTTTATTGTATTTGTGCATTGAATCCAACCTACAGAAACTAGTGAGCTTCACACTGTGCTGTGGAAATGCTCCTATTCTTTGTCTCGTGTTCTTTCAAACAAAGCAATCTGTGAAGTGTTTATCTAGAGGCATAACACCCCCCACGTAAGTTGGTACATATCCCAACTTTATAAGACTTGCATATTAATTTGGTTTTTTTTTTCCCCATCTGAACAAAGGACCTCAGGAACTCACAAGCATGGTCAGAATCATCTTGATCCAATTTGCTACATAGTTTTGCCTGACTGCACAGATGTTTTCTGTGTGCTTGGCAAAAGAAGAGGGGTCAAACTGTATCTGGGCCTACTATTTCTGGCAAAAAGCCCCTGATATTTTTAATCCTTCTTGAACAAGAGTCTTCTGGGAGCTTATTTTGACTCGTTACCCTGATGATTTGAACACAGAGAAACAATCTGGAGCCGTGACCTTCAGTTTAGGATAGTTGCACGCTCAAATTTTTCTGCTTTGAATCACTCTGAGCTCAGTGCAAAGTGTGTGAAGAACCCTGATGTTCACAGCAAGGTTCTTCAGATACAGGTAAGCCTGTGCATCTCTCTGTGTAACACTGGCTTTTGTGGTCTGCACAGTGTAGTGGGACTTCCACAGGATGCAGTTACCCAAACTAGGTCTGATGAGGGGGCTCTGGTTGTATGGACAGAGACCTCTCCATGTCTGAGGAACCTCAGCCCAGCCAGTGTAGCGTGGGGCTCTGCTCTGGAGCAAGGCTGGCACAGCTTGAGCTCTGGCACCGGCCATGGCAGGGTTCTGGCCCTTGGGGAACAGCCAGGTTTTGGAGAATGCCATCCCATGCCATTTCATTAAAATAACCATCTCTATCAATCCAAAGAAGACCTCTCCCTCTGTGCTTTGGGAACACATAGTGCTATAGCATCAGTATTGCTCCCATTCCCTGCTTGTCCCATGGGTGAAACAGTCCCCAGAGCCTTGCAGTGAAACCTTCCTTGAGCCCTGCAGTGAAAGTGCATTTCCCCAGTGCATGGCAGGATGAATAATGCTCTTCCCATGTTCTGTGGGGCTCTGCAGCCTGTGTGACGAGGCAGCAGTCACAGTTACCTCCCTTCCTGTTACTCACAGGCTTACTGACTAATTCACATATTCCTGGCCAATGTTTTTCCAGCTTGGCTGCCTCAGAGAAGGCACCTCTGACGAGAGCGCCTGGACTTCAGGAGGTGCTGGGATGTCCCTGCTGCCAAGCACAGTCAGATTCGCAGTTGCTGGCCTACGTTTTGTGCATCACTGCACACTCTGTGAGCATTCTCATTGCACCTGGAACCAGGGCTTTTTATAAGCCCATGGAGCAGCTCTGAGTGTGCCACAAACAGCCTGAGAGGCCAGGGAGTAGCAAGGATGCACAGGGGGATGGTTCCCAGCCCATGGCAGAGCTGTCTCTGTGGGGCAGATCACAGTGCAACTGCTGCTGACAGAGTCAAGGATATGGTGGATGTCTGGGGAGGTGTCTGCTGGATGCAATTAGTGCTGCTTCTGCTAAGGAAACCAACGGAAACAATACCAGGAGCCAACAAACAGCCTTGTATACAGCAAACTTACGTTCCCCATTTCGTAAGAAACAGCAACTGTTCAGGGCCAGTGTCATAAAGCCCATCTCAGAGAGCTGTTCTCCCTGCTGATGATGGCCAGATGTTCAGTCAAATGTGACTAACCTCTCTTGCATGAGTTCAGGCTCTTGCTGTGCCCTGGGCCAAACCCAAAGCTCACGGGAGTGCTGGAGGGCCTCTGTGGGACGTGGGGGCTCTGAGATGCTTCCCAAGCTCCGAGGTTGTTCCATAAACATTGGGAAGTGGCTCCCGGGAGGCTCTAGCTGTGTGTTGAGCACTGGCTGCTTCCGGGCTTTGAAAATGTGTCAGATGGTAGACATCAGTAAAAAACATAGCATTGTGAGTGACACTAGAGTGAAAGCTGGGGATGGGGAGAGTTCAAAAAGCTCAGCTCATGCTACTTGTGTTACGTCTTGAATACATTTCTCTCCCTCTCCTCTGCAGAGAAATCTCAGTGGGCATCACAGAGGCAGCTGTGTTTCAGGCATTAGCCAATGATTTTTATGTGCTGACCTAAGGTACACTAAATTTTGTCCCTTTGGGCTCTTTCCCAAAGTGCATGCTGTAACTATATTTTTGATTTAGGTATGGCTTTTAATTATCAGTCTTGACAGATCATGCTGTGGCCTTTTCCTCACTGAAGCTGTCTTCCAGGAGAGCTCCATGGGCCTGTGTGTCCATCGAGGCAGCAGGTCTTGTGGTCTTTCCTTCTCTTTTCTAGCCAAGAAGAGCAGAGTTAGCTGGCCAGTGGCACACAGACAATTGCCACCTTTGGCTCCTGGTGACAACAACTTATCAGACAGGTCAGTGTGTTATTTTTTTTGGATTCAAAAAATCCTTTTTCACCCAGCAATGCTCTGCATGGCTCGGAAGGAGGATCCATACCCAGACTTGAGTCCATCTCTATAATGGTCTGATCTGCCTAATGGCCAGGACTGAGAGGTCCTCAGCTGAATTAAGACTGCAACGGTCTGGTCCAGATGTTGCATTTCATGCCTCAATTGTCTCCTAGTCAGCATACAGCAGCACAGCACGACTGGCTTGGGCTCAGAGCTTGTCAGGGAAATTTCTCTTTTAATCCATAAATGTAGGGCATCTGTCAGATTTATTCTGTTTTCACTTATCCCATGGTGCCTACTGTGGCCTCTTTGGAATGATAGTATGGCTCAGTGTCCCCTTGACAGTTGTCCAAAGCGTCCTGGATGTGCACAGTGAAAACCCAGGATATTTTAGTGAAAACTTCAAAGCCTACATTTCTCCTCTAAGTGCCATAATCCACATATTCATCATATAAAAAACCCAAATAGTTCCACTTTATTCTGCTCCCTCCCTGGCTCACCGCATTCTCATGTCTTGCCCCAGGGCTCAGCACAATCAGTGGAAGGCTTGTCTGTAGGCTCTACAAGGTCTGGGTCCATAGTTGTACCTGAATTATTCTATTAGATATTGCATATATACACCAAACCACCTTGAATTGCTGGCTTGTCTATTAAACTTCAACAGAGGCAATTTGGGTGATGGGATGTACATGCTTTTCTTGAACCAGCACGTGTCTTCCAGCCTTCGTGGCTGCAGCTCGTTTCCACCACAGGAGAGCCACATCCAGGGGTTCAAACTCTGTAGTGATGTGCAGAACCCTCAGCTACCCCCATGTTCCTCCCTGTAGATGGAGATTGGCACAATGAAGCTGGCTGATGTCTCCAGGTGAGTTAAGAAAACATTGAGCAGGTCAATAAACAGCTGTCTGTTAGAGAAACCTGGAGTGGAGATCTTTGTGGTGGAGGATGAATTGTGAACTTGTAGGCGTGTCTAAAAAACAAACAATTTGTTGCCGATCTGGACAAATGGTGATTCTTCAGAGCAGGACGTGCTCGAAGCCAATGATGACAGCATGTCTCATCCCAGGTTGTAAGAAGAAACTCTACATTCAATCCAGCTCTCTTAATAGACTGCCTAGTCATCTGCTAGGAACAGAAATAATAGTCAATGCTCTGTGCATTTTTTTCCCAGTATTTCACGTAGCAGTGCTGGCACTGATGGGTTGTACCAGTGCATTCTAAACCCAATCCATCAAAGCTGTGTGCTGCTGTGGACAGTGATGCTGGCAGGATTTAAAAGGCTGCTTATTGCTCTTCTCTTAAGCTCTTTCAGGTCTCCTGGTGTCTCTGTACAACCTCATCCCTGAAAGGCTGGGCAATGCCTCTTGGACTGTCCCAGGCAGCAGGGAGCTGAGGGAAGCAGAGCTGTGGCCCTCGGCAGCACCAAGCCTGTCACTGAGCCACTGGAGGGCAGAAGGAAGGCTGACCTCAACAGCATCAGGGGCCTCTCCTTCTCAGGCAATGAGTCACTGTGGCCCAAACTCCCCACACTGTGCAATACCAAAGACTGCAGACAGTACAAGTGAAAAGTAACCTCTAGGTACTTGATCTGCTGATTGATCAGTGTTCCTCTGGGATGGACAAAGCTCTCCTGTAGGTCTGGCCCAGCCTCTCTCCCGCTTCTAGCAGAGGGGAATGGAGCCATCAGGATCCATTTGGCTTCCACTGACTTCTCAATTTACCTCTAACCAGTGGAGAAGGAGCCCTTTGTACACCCCTGATGTCAGACATGGTTGGGTGAGGCATTAGTTTTGCCCCTCTCTACTTTCAAGCAAAGTTTTTATGTGCAGACAGAATAAAAGCAGGTTTGGGGAGTGCTCATCCCTCAGTGTTGGATGTCCACTGCTCCTTCACCCTGTTATAAGGCCACATATGAACTGGTGTCACACATTGCTCTCCACTTGGGTCTATGTGTCTTCCCTATGAAGAAAGATGTCTATCTCAGCATTGTAGAAATTCAGAAATGTTGCTGTTTTATAGCTTGGCAGGCATGGAAGCTGGGGCTTGACCACTGTGCCATGAGGGGACAGCATGTCCTCCCTTTCATTGTTTAAAATAGGTTGATTTGAGCACTGTAACAGATTAAGGCACTGTGGGTGTTTAAACTTTCAGGATGATTGATCACCTCTCAGAGGGAAGCAGATGGTACTGTGATGAGTTCCAGATCCTTTCAATTGAGCATCTTCAGGGATAGTTTTATGGACCAGGCTGGGGGGAGGGTGCTCTTAATTAAATTATTTCTTTAAAAACAATGTAGCATTTCAAATTAAGTTCTCTTGGCTCAAGCAGTAATTCTAAAAATTGACTCAGTTTAAAATAAACTGCCTGAGCCACTCTAGGATGTGGGCCAGGTGAAAGGGCTTTGGTTCACAGCCCCCCAAAGGCTTTGGAGAGGCTTGGAGAGGGTAGGCCTTTGTGCTGTGGTCTCACATCAGTGCTGCTGCATGGTCCCCAAAGGGCACCCAGGTCTCTTCCCAGCCATGGTGACCATTGAGCTCCTGGGCTCTGCCAGAAGCATCTTCATTAACACCCCTGTTTGCATTAACCTACTTGCAGGCTTTTGGTGCCTGGAGCAGGAACATGCTTTCAGACCAACTTAGAATATTCCAGTGGCTGTACTGGAGCCGTTAGCCCTGTAGCCCCATAATGGGACTGATGCTCGATGAGCTATCGTTAATCTTTAGCAAAGCTCAGCAGCTTCCCAAACACGTTCCACCTCTCTGCTGGCCTTATCTGAGAGGGAGAATAATAGATTAGGAAGAGTCCTGTTTCTTCTTGCTTTCTGGCATGACTTTTATCCCTTTCCAGCAAGCGTGCCGTGCTGCAATCAGCTTGCCCTCCATCTGCAGCAAGTTGCCTCGAGCATCCCTGTGGCTCGGAGCAGATGTGGGTGTCTCTGTGCCAGGGGCCGCATCTCCATGTTCCTCTTGGTCCCTGCTGTTTGCAGGGACGCTGTGGGAAATCACACCTTGGCTTCAATTCCCAAACCATTCACTATACGGGTGTCCAAGGAGCTGATTAGTCTTTTGATGGCAGTTTCTGGGCTTTATGGTGGTGTAAGGCTTCCCCATGAGCCAGTTGGCAGCAGTGCCTGTGTGAGAGTCCGTGCTGTGTCACCTTTCCTTCAGATGCACTCCCAGCCTGCCCAGGTCCCAGCTCCCTGCCTGTTCAGGATGTCTGGCTTGACTTCTGCAATTAGCTAAAGGTTATTGTAGGTTTGAAATGTTGCCTGCTTTGGCGATGTCTGCAGTCCCTCAAGGCAAAGATGCCTGTTTATTGTTATAACACCATCTAAGCACAACACTGAAAAGTCCTTGTAGAACAGAGTATTTCAGTGAAGTGGATTTTTTTTTTTTTTTAAAGAAAGAAGCCTTGGCTGGCCTCTGAAACTTAAATGCCATTGGAAACTAATGCTAAGTTTATTATTTTTCTCCATAAATCACATCTTGGAGCTTTTGTTATTCAGCTCTCATGCTGCTTTATCTTCCCAGCGCTGATGACGAGCTCTCAGCTGCTGCCTGTGATCTCCAAAAGAGTGAGCAGATCTCAGAGGCTGCTGCTGGTTTTCCTGGGGGCCAAAGGAGCCCGTGCCCTACATTGGACCATGGGCATGGCCTGAGATGGGCCATGGGGTGGGACTTGAGTGAACCTGCAGTCAGTCTGATGCACTGGGGTGCATCAGCTGTGCTTTGTGCTTTACTCCAGCATTGATGTTGGTAGAACAGTCTGCCTGTGCAGTCTTGTTTCTCTGTGCTGGAAAACAGAAGTGGAAAAGAGCTGAATAATCTGTCTCTCCTGCTGGTCTTGATTCTCTGTAGCACAACTGCTAGGCATCCAGAGCTGCGTGTGTGTGTGTGTGGGGCTGCATGCTGTACAGCTCTTCTTCTGCAAGGCCACGAGCTGGTGGGGTTGCTAAGCTGCCTATGGTACATATAGGAGATGGAGGAGAGACCATTGCTTTCCATGTGCAGGGTCTTGGCCTGTTACCTGGTCTGCTCAGGGCACCCAGGGGGGCTTCCAGTGCTGGGGGTCTGCTGGGAGCCGCTCCATCCCTTCAGAGCAGCTCCTCTGGGGCTCAGGCTTTGTGACACTTAACACCCAGCCACCAGATACACAGGGAGGAGGAAATCCCATTGTGGGATGGGCTTGCATATGAATCAAAATAAGCGAATGTCCTAAAATCTATTTTGAGCTTATCTTCAGAGGAACCAGAATATCCAGTTGAGTGTGAAAATCCCTGCATCACTGGTATGAAGCGAGGGGTGGCTGGGAAGCGACAGCCCAGCCTTGGCCTCCTCCAGGGCTGTGAATGCTTGTGCATTTTTATATGTTGTAGCAAAACCACGTGTGTAATATGTGGGTTGTTTGGGGTTTTTCCCTCCAGCAGCCATCTTTGAAGCTTTCCCACACTCCACGGAGGCCGTTCAGAGCAGCAGCCAGCTCAGTGTGCCTTCGAGTCACCCACACAGACGTCAAGATGCTTAAGGACAGTTGGATTCAGTCGTGGATGCGGGTGGCAGTCCTGCTGCTTGCAGGCAGGAATCGCACCTTGCCAGGCTCCAAAGTGTCTGCTTGCTTCTGATTATTCTGAGACAGGTAATTCTGGATCACTGTGATAATATGGATTAAATACTGAGGCCTTTCTCTAGCTCACCGTAGAAGACATTGATGCCTCGTTCTGATCCTTTCCTACTAGTAACCATCAGGATAATCACAAGTGAAATGGCAGTATCTGTGTATAGATAATGCCTGACTGTGCAAC
Organism: Urocolius indicus; assembly: GCA_013401255.1. NCBI lineage: Eukaryota > Metazoa > Chordata > Aves > Coliiformes > Coliidae > Urocolius > Urocolius indicus. Next base: position 580,792 of record WBNH01011484.1, on the reverse strand, counting down.
CCATGCTCTGCCTGTAGTATCTATTGAAGATTTTCCATTGATCTGGCACATGATGAACTGGAATGGTTTTTGATTTCACTCCCGACCCCCCTCACTGTGCATACATAATTTAACGAGAATAATGAGCCAGATCATCATGTCAGCTATGATACAGCAGCTGACGAAGTGGCTATCATCTCTGCAGCTAATAGTGCATCCTGGTGTGAGCAGTGGTTTGAATATCTTGGCTTTTACTGAGAGCACTGAAACTTCTGAGGGGATTTATTTTGCTTTTCTCCTTGCATTTGATGTGAACTTTATGCTAATGTGCTTCAACTCTCTTGAAGTCCCTGTCAACATTCCAACTTTCACATCTTTGCCAGCAAGGAGCAAATCAATTAAGTTCCTAAAGCTTCACAAGAGTGAAGGCTTCAAAGCAATTGCTTGTAAACACATTACTCAAGGAAGACAATTAGCAGAATATTCATGATACAGGTTTATCTTCCACAAGGAGAAAAATCTAGGCTTAAATATCTCTGTGCTTTATCTTGCCACACTTTTCCTTTTGGGGCACTGTAATGATTATATGAGATTCTAATATTATGTAAAATTCAAGAGATATAGATGAAATATCCATCTAAATTCTGAATCTTCCTGGGTTGTTTTTTTCCCAGCTTTGTTAACTGGCAACTGTGATAACAATCTTTTGGTGGGACAGGGTTTTAATAGCAGCTTATATATTATACCAATGTTTTCCTGAAGCATGAAGTGGAATTTACACTTACTTTGTAATTTGATTAAAAGTGGGATTATGTGAACTCATAGTAATGATCTTTCACTGAGGATAATTTCTCTCTCCTCTCTCTGAGGGGAGCCTGGGAGGAACCCTCCTGGGATAAGCATGGTCACAGGGTTGTTGTAAACCTCTCTTCATTTTGAGAAGATCCTGGGTCAATATTTATTGGAAATACCGTGCTGAAACATGCCTGTAAAGCTTCAGTGCACCCATTGACCTTCCTTACGGTGGGCTGCAAAAATTCCCTTTAGGCTTCTTTGTGGTAGTCTGAATATTGTGACTTTTAAAGACTTTTTATGGCATGGGGGGGTTTCTCTGCAGCCCTCTGCTCAGCAAAGTCCCTGCTTTCTCAGGGACATTTTAGGAACCATGCATATCTTCTGCCCTTTTGTCCTTGATTGCTTTTCTGATTTGGTTACTCTGTTCTGATGCCATCTTCAGAGGTTCCTGCCTGCCTGAGAAGACCCTGTAGATAAACCCCCTCTGACCTTTCCCCACTCAGTAACGTAGGGATGCCTCGGATGCCCCAAGTTACAGAGGCAGAGTTTCACTAGTGCTGGTGAATTATGGGATCCTTTGGCATTGTGCAAGCTGTGCCTGAAGCTCCATCGGGTCTCTGTCCCACAAACTGGTAATTGACCATGGGATCAGTTGGCACGTCACAGGCAGCTGTCGGGCGAGCACCCTTGCAGCTTGTGGTTCATACATCAGGGCCTTGTGCTTGGGACTTAGGATGTTACAAACACAGAAACTGCTCTGGAAAGAGTTGGCAGGTCATGTCCTGGGAGAGTTGTGGTTGTGCCATGGGCTTTGTAATAAATGAATTTCAATACAAGTATTATTTTATCAAGTTTGATGGGAGAGCTAAACAAAATGTTTTTGGAGTAGTTACATCAGTGTTAAGCTGCTTTCCTGTGTTAATACCCCATAAATAAAATGACAACATATTCTGTGTTTGAACCTTACACAGATGTTGCACAATATCCTCACTCACTCCAGATGAGCTTTATATTCTATTATTTTTGCTTGCCATGGTTGGAGCAGGAGCAGCCAGGAGCCAGGTCTGAGCGGAAACGGAGCTCGCAGGAGGGGATGAGACAATGGCTGCAGCAGGGCTGTGGTGGCCAGGGAATGCTGCACTGGTTCTTCTAGTGATCATTGCTTTGGGGACGTGGCACTGGTGCCTTATCAAGAGTGTAGCCAGCAGGTCGAGGGAGGTTCTCCTCGCTCTCTACTCTGCCCTGGTGAGGTCTCATCTGGAGTCTTTTGCCCAGTTCTGGGCTTCTCAGCTCAAGACTGACAGAGAACTTCTGGAGAGAGTCCAGTTCAGTGTCACCAAGATGATCAGGGGACTGGAGCATCTTTCTGGGCTGGATGAGCTCTAGAGGGCCTTTCCAACCTCAACCATTCTGGCATTCTATGGCAGGAGTCTTGGCAGGTGGGAGGAGGAGCAGGTCTGGGTGAAGGTGCACCCACACACCCTGGGCAATGGTGTGAGGTAGGAACTGCTAGCAAGAGCTGTGTTTCCTGTGTCACAGTCCTGGCTGTTGGCTAGATTGTGATACAGTGGGGGATTGGTGAGAGCTCAGTGGGGGACACAGCTCTGTGCCCTCTCCAGCTGGCTGCCAGCCATTTGCATGTCACAGTGCTGGTGTCTTGGCCTCACAGGGCTGATCTTGTAAAGCTGATGCTCAAAAGGAACAGTTTGACTGCTGCCAGCATTTAGATGCACAAGAGACCTCTGGTTGTCACAAGTACTGAGCAGCAGCAGTCAGCAGAGGGCTGCAAAGTGAGACTGCAGAGCAGCTATCCCTTGGGACCAAAATTCTGACGCTTCAGGGCCAGTGATGCCCAGATTTACACTGGGGGATCCACAGAATTAAACAATGTGCATGGAGCTGCTTTTGTAGGCAGACAGCAAGCTCTACTCAAAGGCTATCTGTGTGGAGCTCCGTAAGTCTGTTATTCAAAGTATTTCCCTATTCAGCATAAAAGCACTAAAGTGATGCGAGCACACTCAGGCATTAGAGGCAGCCCAAAGACCTCACACAGGCTGTGACCTCAGATGCCACTGGTGTTTTTAGCTTCTTTCTTATGCTTCAACTAAATGCCTGAAATGCTGAGGGATATAAAGCACAGGAGGATACTAAAATGAGATGCCATCACTGACATAGTGAAGCATTCTGCAGGCAGCAGGGCATTGTTGTGTTTGCAGGGTACTACAACCTGAACAAAAGGGCCAGGGTCCTCTTTTTTTCCTTGCTGCCCGGCTGCTTGCCTGCAGATCTTGAACAGTCTTCAAGTTAAAGTTGGACAAAGCTGCCCTCTCTTCTCAAAAGCTCCCACTTTGCTGGCAGCATGCTGCTGCTAAGGGAAACTGGCGAGGCCCAGTACCAGCAGATCTCATGGCAGCACAGATGGAAAGTCCATCAGGGGAGCAAGCATGTGCTTGTGCCTGGCTTCCCAGCTCCAAGCCGCTGCAGTTCAGCTGCCAGCGCCTAGCAGAAGCCAGAGAGCCTGTGGCTCGGGAGCAGCTTCCCAGGAGGGCTGCAGCAGGCTCTTCTCCAGCTCTTGGTATCCAGGCTCTCCAGCTCTTGGTATCCCAGGCTCTCCAGCTCTTGATTCCCTTCCCAAGATGTTGCTCCTGCCCTACCCCACAGTCTGAAGTGCAATTTATGTGTTCCATACATCGTGCTGCTTCCCACCATCCTTTGAGGAGGTCCTGGAGTGTGCAGTAGCAGCAGCTCCCAGTGCTTCTTCCTTAGGCAGTGCCAGGAGGGATGGGATGTGTGCTTCTCCCTTGGAGGCCACAGGCAACTGCAAGATAGACCGTTTCAGAAACAGGCTCTGTCTTGGGGGGTTTGCAGTGATGATGGCTCCTTACAGCCCCACCCAGCCCAGATTATATCTCTGTGTTGTGCCTTCCTTCTTGTCTCTGTATCCCTAATTTCTCCTCCTAACTCCTTGTGCCTCCCCATTTCATTCGGGGGCCAACTGCAGTGTGACCAGGCAGCTTTCTGCAGAAGTACAGCACATGTTCTGAAGCAGGTCCTCACAGTAACGCTGAAGGCTGTTGAGATCATCCCTCTCTGATGTCAAAATGCTGCTCCCCATCTGGATGAAGCACTGTAAGGTTTTAACTGAGTCAAAATGATGAATTTTCCTTTTCCTTCCTATTCCTGACACAAACCACTAAAACCATCTTAAAAAACTCAGGGCAACACCTGACTTTGAAAAAAAACCAATCCCAGTGCCATTGACTTAAATTATGATTTCAGCTTTACAAGCCCCTGAAAAGGAAAGTTTGGAGGCAGAAAGTGTTACTTGGAGGCTGCAGCTACCTGTGGTGCCTGGAAGACCTTGGAGCAGTGAGGAGGTGGCTGGCCACCTGGGCACAGGGCCACTGGCCAGGGCGTGCTGCTTCCATTGCACCAATGGCTGAGGCCAGCAGTGACCACAGCTTCTTCAGCAATTAGATTAAGGTGTAATGCTATCATGTTTCCTTTTCTAATTATTGCTTTTTGGGGGACACACACCCACTAAAAAGCATTTAGTGTGCAGAGCTTTAGTGCCTTTTGCAAGCTTTCTCTGATACCAAGCCTGACTAGAAGTAGGTCAGCTGCAAAATGAGAAAATTACACTTGCAAAACCACGTTAGGAACTGTGATGTGCATATATCTAACTGCCATTTAGCAGAGGTCCTAACAAATTAGAAATGAAAGTTTTAGACAGAAAAGTTTCCCAGGCTGCTGGAGTTGAAGCAGCCTCTGCCCAGGAGAGCCGCAGAAGCAGCCTGCAGGGCACGACTTTGTCAGATCACCTGTCTTTTTTGGCTTACTCCATAGCTACTTGTCTCCTGGTCCACTCTTTGCTAGCAGTAACAACATTAATCCTTTTATAGTCATGTGCAGGGACTGCGAGTGCTCGGCACTCTTCTGAAGATCAAACCCTTCAGCTTCTGTTGATGTGATATTTGAGCATCAGCAGGATTTTGAAGCTGAAAACCTTCAAAACCCTTCCAGCCTTGGTCATTTTAAAGCCAAACTCTTAAAATCACATCTCTTTTTTAACTCTTTCTTCTTCTTTCTTCTTCTCTTTCTTCTTTTCCTTTAACTCTTTTTTTTTCTCAGAGGTGGGAAGGGGCTCAGGGGAAATACAGCTTCAGCAATGAAAACATCACTTTACATTTTCTTTTTAGAGAAAGATCCAGGATACCTTGAAAGCACAGCCTTTCAAAGCTATAGTCCCAATATGCCCAACCAGAAACACTAGCAAATCTGTTTCTCAAAGGATGTTCTTTAGCTTGTAACACTAAATACCAAGTCTACAAGAAGAAGCAAAGCAAAGGAGTTTAATGTAGGTGTGTTGGGTGAATTGTGATGACAAATACTTTCAAGTAAGCATTCTAAGAAAATGTGTTTTCTCATTCTGAGGCTTGTAGTTTCTGGGTCAAGTACCTTCAAGCTGCAGAAAATCAGGGTTTGTTTTCCTCCTTTCCCTCTCCTCCCACCTAATTTGAACATTAATCTCTTTTCCCCAGCGTGGTTCTTGTTCTGCTGTCTGCCAGGCTTGCCTCCTCTTCCAAACAGGCGCAAAACTTGCAATGTATTTAGAAATAAATGTTAGGCCCTCTCACCCATGCTCATCTGACTCTCTGATTTGAAAGACAGAAGTACTTGATTTTCTTTAAAAAGCAGTGGAAGACCAGTAAAGAAAATAGATTTAGAAAAGATGCCTCCCTTGAAACACATTCCTGAGCGCTTGTTTTACTGACCATATACAACCTCAGACACTCAGGCAGAGAAGGTCCCTCAGCACCTGCTTCTGAAATCCATCAGATAAGCAGGTCTAAAGCACAGCATGTAAATGGTCTTCTGTATGGCAGATACACCACTGAGCACCTTCACTGGGGAGCTCCCAGAACGGCTGAGGGCAGTGGGGAAGGAAGATGTTCGAAGGCTACCTCAGTTCACGTTCCATTGCTTTGCCCAGTGGTAAGGGTAGGCAATCCTGGGAAATTGCTTTTTGACTCCTTGTTGCTGCCAGAGTTCCTTTATGCTTGCAGGGTGAGAAATTTCACCCTGATACCACAAAAGGCAATGTGAAAAAATCCACACTGCTGTGTTAAGTCCTCTTGTAAAGCAGAATGGTGCTCTGGGACATTGAGAGGTTTCTCCTGTGTGTGTCTTCATCTCTTGCTCCCTTTGCCAGCTGTTCTGCAAGGACTCTGTCACAGTGTCCCTCTTGCTGCATCTGTTGCAATGCCACAGCTAAATTCTTTCTGAGCAAGGGGGAAGTATTTAGCTGAGTTATGCTCATAATATCCTAAACGAGGGGCAAATCTGAAAACTGCAAAGGTGTTACAAATGCAGCTGGGCTCCTGGATGTAGCATCTCTACAACCCTGAACAGGAGGAGCTGCTTGCTTTGCCACATAATAGTTTGTGTGCTCTAAAGCTCTGGAGTCCCAAGGGCTAAAAGTACAATAGTCAGCACTGGAGTGAGGAAACTCAATTACAGTGCAGAGATTAATGTGCTGTCAGCTCATGGGACTGCTGTGCTTTGTGATCACAACCCACATGAGTCAATGGAGGCCTTGTTTGTATTAAAGTTCAACTGCTTACCTGTTTTCTTATGCCAGCTTGGTTTCTTTGGCAGTGGCTTCTACTTTCTCTCTCTTGGGACCTTGATCTGAACTTCCAAAACACCCTCTTGTGCCTGAACCTAGAGTTTGTATTTGTTTATTTCATAGCTTTAGGGGGGAAAAAAGGGAAGGGTTTTGTGAGGGAGAAGAGGAATCCTGCACGGTTGATTCTGTGAAGATGAGGTCTTTAATTCTACTCAAAAAAGAAAGCTGGAAGAATTTTACTCCAGGTTAAATGCTGTCTTAAATGCAGGGAGGGAATTCCAGTTGTAGGCAGCTAGTAGTTTCATTGTATTTGGAGTACATTTTCTCTCACCTTTATTAAATAGCATGCAGATATTTCTGTATCTGCTCTTGTTCTCATGCTGCATTTACTTTGTGGTACCATTGTGTATACTACTGAGGTGAAGGAAGAGACTGTGTCATGATACAGAAGTACTTCTGCATTCTCAACAACACAGGTAGAAGCCAAGTCCTGGTAAAAGCTCCATTTCTGAACAAACTCAGCAAATTTCTCCTGGGAAACAGAGGCACGTGGTGATGAGGACAAGAGTAGGGCTGTGTGCCAAACCACGTGACTGCTGTCAGTGGATTTTCATCCCTACTTGCAGTGGGTTTTCCTTCTTGTAAAAGTGCAGAGCACTATGAGTGTGTAGGAGCCTAGGAAGAAATAAACTACTTGTCCAGGAGCTTTGCTGAGACTTGAGCTGCAGGAGGTGGCTCTGGCCAATTTATGGAGAGAGGTAAATAAATGGGAATATACTCCAACTTGCAGAGGCTTTGCCACAGGAATCCTTCATGGGTCTGGGACAATTTGGCGGCACACAGAGTTTTCAATCCATATACATATATGTGACAGTGCTCAATGAGGACAGCAGCCCCAGAAAGCAGAGCTGTCCTCTGCGTCTCTGGCTGTCCATGCCTGGCTCTGTCCTTGCAGTGTGGGTTGGCCTTGGAAAGATGTATTAGTTTCCCTCTAACCAAGGATCACAGCATGGCAGTGCAGTGCTGGCCACAGAGTAGATGAGGACTGATCTCTTTTTGCCTGTTTTCTCTTACCAGTCACCACTCAGAGACCGTTCACCATCTCAGAGAAGGAGCAGAGACTGGTATGAAACCCATGGGAGCACCTTTCTTTTTTTATTGTGTGCAAGCTGCTTATTACTGTTACATGTTTTGTCACATGGATTATACATAACCAGAAACCAGAGCCAAGCAAATCAGGATGATAAATACATTACCACAAGCAAAATGTATGGAATAGTTGCCTTTGTGTTCTCTCACTTAGCAGTTTTGCACAAGGTATTTCAACAGAGCAATTTATCCTCTTCAGTTACTCGATATAACTGTATTAGTGGAGGATAAAGTAATGATTGTTAATGATGGGTAAATTACTGTCCAATCTGGTGAGTCCCACATGGTTTTCTTGCCTATTAAAATTTATCTGTTGCATATTCCTCCACAGGAGACTAAAAGAGGGAACTCCCCCTCAGATTCAGGTAACCAAATATCTTGTGTCTATTATCAGCAGAGGTTGTGCTCTACTTAGAATCTAACTCATTCCAAATGTCACTTCCAGATGATCTGAAGTGCTTACAGATGCCTGAGTCGAGGATGACTGCAAGGGAAAGGGCATTACACGTGTCCATCTCATCAGGAAGTTTTGTCACTTTGCCAAAACCCCAAAACGTTTGCGTTGCCAAAGCCAGTTTCTCTCACTCTGTAAATCAGTTCAGTATGCTGTGCAGAAAGCAGCCTGAACTGCAGTGTCCTTGAAGGAGCTAGCACGGCTCGCTTGGTTTTAATTGCAAATAATGAACCAGATGTTCCCAGCATACTGGGAAACTCAAAATACTTCACTGCTGCTGCAGGGCCAGACTTGTGACTGATGGAGTGGGACCACGATTTCCTTGAGGCACTTTTGTCCCCTGGAGCTGCTAGGTGCTTCACTCCCCTGGCAGCCTGCTGTCCTCAGGCCCGTGATGGGGCTGCTTGTGCTCCAAACCTTTTCCTGCCCCATCCCACACTACATCATGGCTGACACTGATCCCAACACTAATCTCAGCATGGCTGTGACTCAGCCCCTCTGCAGCAGCTCTTTGGGCCTTCCTCCCTCCTCTCTCTCCCTGCTTGACCTCACGTACACTCGGATGCGCTTCACTCTTGCAGTTTGGTTTCTATGCCTGAATGGAGTCAGAAAAAGCATAAGCAGAAAAATAGCTGCTGTAAGAAGTTACCTGACTTGTCCTTTGCTCTGTGGCTTGGCAGCTGCCCCAGCCCTCACTTGGCAGCCCCAAAGCCCCCCCAGCTCTGGCATCTGGGCAGCTTTCTGCTGGAGCAGAGGCCAACCATTTGGAGCAGAGGCCAAGCATTTACAGTGAGGAGCGGGTGCTTGTGGGGGATGTTTGTGTGTGGTAATGTGCTCAATGGCTCTCAGTCTAAATATTGAAAAACTTCAAACACTCTGGAAATGCTGCTGGCCTTTGGTGCTTAACTCCTTGCGGATCATGTAACAAGCAGCTAAGAACTGTAATAACTTGGTTAAAAGTACATTTGTTTCCTCTTTTGCTGCTTATATAAGAGAGGAGTTAAATCTGACTTCCCAGCTTTGTTTAGAAAATCTGTGTAGGCTTCTTTTCTTGTCTGCATGAGAGATATTGCTATTTAGTTCACTCTCTTTTAAATATCCTAGAATGTATTGGTTTACTTTTTGAGTCATTAGAAAGTTGCCAATTTTCAGGTCCTAGAAAGGACTAATCTCTCAAGGCACTGTTTCACAGGCATGCTTTTGGTGAGACTTACTGCATTAACTTCCTGGATCGCAGGTTGTATATGACCATAACTTGGGGTGAGATTTCTCTCAGGCAGCAGTATCTCCTGTTTGCAGTACAAAAGTGGTCCACAGGCTTGTGTCACCAAGGAAGGGTGACAAAAGCTGAAAAATGGCCTTGCCATCTCTGCTGCTAATGTGTGACAAGCAGCTAGGTGATGGCTGGGGCATTCATCGTATGTCCAGGGCCAGCTGCTCAGGTTCCAGCCCACGATGCCACTATGAGCATCACTAGGTTGAGGGAGCAGACCTGGAGCACAGAGATTGTGCCAGAACTAAAACACCTGTGAGAATTTCAAAACTCAAATAGTAGTGTGAATTTTGGCACATACATTTAACGCACAAACATGTGTAATAATATGTATTATAAAGAGACACTTAAATTCCAAGGTACATCAGGCTGTGTGTACCCGTAAACGCCTTCCTCCATGCAAAAGTGCACAAGTGCTGCTGTGAACTTCAGTTGATCTTTGGTCCTTCCTCTGGCAATCAAGTGTATTGTTTAATTTTCTTTGACAGTACCCACATCACTGACGGGCACTTGATAAATATAGCTACCTCCATCCTGGCAGGCTTCAACTCTCATTTTACAATGTGGTTTCTCTGTGTCAGATGACTATGTGTTTTTCTGAACTGTTGTAACAAAAGTGTCCTGAGTGATGCAAGTTTATTCTCTTAGCAATCCTACACATTGTGCATTCAAAACTACCAGTTCTGCTGTCTGGAGGGCTGTACAGTAATCCTTGAACAGCAGGTGAGATGCTTTCATCTGAAATTCCCATTATGGAGCTGGTGCAATCAGTCCATCTGACTTATTGAAACCTATGCACGGGGGATTTCCCCCATGTGTGTATATATATATATATATATATATTATACACATCATTCCCTGGTTGAAGAGATATTGAGGTTTCTGTCAGTCTCTTGGTGCTCATAGAGCCAAAGGTTTTACTGTTCTGGCGGTTTTTTTACTGTGTTTTACTTTGCTTTCTGTGTGTACTTTCCTTTTGCAAGCTTGGAAAGCAGAAACGTGCAGAAACAGCTGGAACTGCTGGGTGAGAGGAAAAACGTATCAGCAATTGATTTGGATGGGAATAACAGGGAGTTGCTGATGGGTGGTCAAGGCTACAGTCCATCATGTCTAACTAGCCTATTTACCTTCTAGGGTTCTTTCAGAATGTTCCTTCGCTTTTTCTGTAATTTGCAAATGGAAAATCTGGGGGTGGTTCTTTCCGCTTGTAATCTCTGGGTTTAGTTAAACCCACAAAAATGCTCAGGGAAATTGCTTAATCCCACTGCAGTCTGTCATCATCTTTCAGCTTGACAGAAAATGTTGTTTGATTTTTGGGGAAACTATTGTTTAAAGTGTGTTTTAGACCATAACAGAAGATGATATCTTACGTGTTATGGAAAGCTTTTTAGTAAGTACAACTAACGTATTGCAAAACCAATGTCCTGCATGTTCAGTTTTAAGGGGTAGGTCAAGGGAATGTCCTAGACAGTTGGGCTGAGCAGGTCCTTGTGCTGCACTGGAGCTAGCCCAGGTTCCAACACACATGACTACTAATAGTATGTGTCTGTGAGGCTGTTGTTTTCTGTTCTATTATGCTTTTATATATCAAATATCATGCTCTTTATGCAAAACTCAGCTTCCAGGCTTTATGGCATGTGCAGCCTGCTCTGAAGGAGATACTTACTATGTTCTCCCTTGTTTTTTTCTAAAATCACCTCTCTTTGAAAATGCATGTTGTGTTCCAGGTGGTTACGGGTTTGGCAATTACACTTGGCTGGAAAGATCTGTAGCAGAAAAAAATACAAATTTATAGATGTATATAGGCCCTGGCTTCCCAGAGGAGTTACTGGCAAGAACCCTTTTTCTGTCTAAATTGTCCATGACTCAGCATCCATCACTGATATCTGGAAGATATCATCATACCTGTCAAATGTTCAAGTTTTTTCCAGCTTACAAGTTTCCTAAACTGCTGTTGTATAAACAGCCTTTTAATTAGAACCTTCTTACACGCCTCTTCATTTATTAAAAGGGCCATCTGAACTGTCTGAATAAGCACTGTATCTCCTTCCCTTTGCCTTCCATCCTTCCAAAAGTTCTGCTTGTAACTGTGGCAGATATTTGTGTTCAAGTCATTACCTAATCTAGAAAAATGAGGTCTTATTGCACATAGCACTTACGTCCTCAGGGCTGCATTTCGGGCTCACAGCTGACACTGACCTGACCTTGCTGTTGAGCTCTCTATCTTGCAGCCTGAAAACATCTGGTCTCTTGTGACCAAACTGAACAAGCAGCAAAACTCAGGGTTTGGGTTTTTTTTTGTTAACAGGTTTTTTAGCACAAATTCTGAGAAACCTCTATACCTTTCATGTCCTGAAGATGGTCATGAACCTTCCTTGGCTACAGCAGAATACCCCTGTGCTTGTACAACAGGTTTCCTGAGCTCCTTCTCAGCTGAACTTCTAATACTAATACAGCAACGTGGTGTTGTGTGCCAGGCTGGGAAAGCACCTTTTGAATGGAAAGTCTGTGTCTCTTGGTGGCAGATGCTGTACAGAAGATTGCTTAAGTCGAGCTGGTTAGGAGGTAACTCTGTTTCCCAGGAGAAACATGTGGTTCCAGTAAAAGGTAGTGTTTCCTTTAAAAAAAGAACAACTCAACACTTGGATTTGGGGGAGTGGGGGAATTCAATTCTCCATCAAGGAAATCAGGAAAAGATGTTTCCTTTGGGAAACAGTGATGAAACGTTGATACTTGTCTGCTTTTACAACAGTGGCTCTGTGCCAGCCTTCTGGCTAAGCCACAGTAGCTCAATGTTGTGCCGTGACTGTGACGGGCAGTGGGGTGGGTGCTCTGTCAGGAGCTGGTCTCGCATGTACAGAAAGGAGCGTGGGGTCCCTGGACCTGTTTTCACAGCCGCTCATCTGAGCAGGTTCGTGTGGTTGATTCCCCACAGGAATTCTCTGAGCCAAGAATGCTCTGAGCTCCCATGCTTCCAGGGAGGCTTCCAGGGATTCCTGAAGGGCTTTGCAGGACTGAGGTGTTCCAAAAATGACTGCAGAAGGTAACATAAAGCTGGAGCCCTACTGATTTCTTTAGAAAATTCCTTAGGAAGACTAGTTTCATCAACTAATTTCACTGACAGCATCTTATACAATTCTGTGAGAGATGAGGAACACACATCTCTTTCGCCTATTTTATTCTGCACTACTTCAGCTCCCTTCTTTTGCAAAGCATGTCTTCTGCAGTATGTCTTAGCTCAATGTAAGGACTCCTTCTCAAATCTACATTGTTTCCACTCTAGTTAAGTGTGGAGAATATATTGGTGGATGCAGCCTAAAACATAACTCATCTAGATAATTTTTGATTGATTGGGTCTTTTCCTTTTCCATTAACTGAATCAAAGTGGTCCAAACTTGTACAAATTTGTGTGAAAAATGCAGCTAGCATTAAATGTGATAGTTGGGGAAAACCCACTACAAGGCTGGCAGTGGTGATGGTGAAAGCCTGGCATAAGCTAACACCAACTTACAATCAGTATCTGCAGAAAGAGTGCTTCTTACTCCCATAGGCAGTAAAAAACAGTTCCCCTGCTCCTTCCTGGTGGTGTCTGTCTCACACCAGCTGTAAAGCCAGGATGCTGTGTGGCAAAAGCTAAGGACAAAAGGTACCTTTGGGAACTCTAGTGTCTCAGGCTGAGGAAAAAAATAAACCCACCACGACAAGATGAATCCACTGAGTCATCTGTCCTGGGAACAGCATGAGCCATCACTGGCTGTTAGAGCTGTTAATTTCCCAGGACAATCCCTCAGAGATGCTGGTTTGCTCTGACAGGAAGCGTTTGCTGTAAGTTTAGGCAGGAGATGAATTGCTTGTATTTCTGATCAGCAAGAGCAGAGGAATGACTCGGACAACTTGCCCATGGCCCCTGGGGTCCAGGTGCAGGGGCAGAACAGCAGGGCAGGAGATCATCTGACTGTTTAGAGACTACTGCTGGAGCTTGGTGAGGCTGTATTGGTCCCTGTGGCATTATCCTGGTAGGCTGCATTTACCTGGTGTTGAGAAATGAGCAGTTCTACCCCATGCAACCCTTCTGACAACTGGTGAAAGAACTAAGAGGTGAAGGTGCTGGTATCAGTTTTTGGTGGGCTCCAGCTGCATCTCTGAGGGCATCTGTCTGTGCAGCCTGAGCCACACTGGCTTCAAACGGGGCTCACTCAAAGCTGCACTCTTGCTGAAAGAGCATGGATAAACTTCAAGGCTTTATGCACCAAGGAGGTCTTTAGCAGGAGGGAAATGAACAGGAAAAAAACTAACTAAAGCTTTCAGAACAGATGAAAACTCCCACTGTGATCCAAGGGCCAGGGTTACCTGTCCTTGTGCACTGAATAGGAGGAAGGAGGAATAATTTCCTCCTTTTGTGTCTGTTAATTAATTAATACCTCTCTAGATCTATATGACTAGTTTGAGCACCTGGAAATCTTTAGGTTTCATGTTGGCCAAAGAAAACATGTTTTTGCTATGAAAAGCCTTCTCGCTTTTATCTCATCAGTCTATGCATTTCTTGCAGACCACAGTAATGTTTGCAAAAGTGAATTTCTCTGTTCTCTTCACATGCAACTGTTTAGTGGCCAAAGGTAACAGAAAGTTCCTGGAGAACACCTGACCTCACTGGAGAGGAATGTCCCATTCTGGGTATGGAAGGTAAAAAAATCTCATTTAGCTTATTGTGGCTTACGTCATCCTCTGGAACAGCAACACCCCTGAGAGAGCACTGGTGGACAACTCCGAGTGGCTGCAGATTTCCCAACCAGACCTGGCTGGTGAGTCACCAGGACCTGGTACTGGAAATCCCCAGCAAGGTTTCTGAGCTGCCAGTAAACAAGAGGGATGCCACTGTGAGGACACAACCGCTCTGTTGTGAGGTGATGGGAAGGAACTCGGAAGCTGCTGCCAGTAACACAAGGGCAGAAACATACTTTTTTGTGGTGAACTGAAGGGTGGAGCTGAGGATAAGTTGATCCTTTTTCTCCAGTATTACTTCATAGAACACTTGTAAAAGGTTCTTCCACAGAGGTTGTTTTTCCTTAACTTGAGGAATTTGTAACAGGAAAGATGCCCTGATCCAAGGTGTTACAAGTGAATAGAAGGAGGTCTTCTCTGTAGACCAATTCTTGTCTTATAAATGGGTGAGAGCTGTTGGATGCTGTGATGCCCAGCTTTGAGTAGTTCTGTACCCATCCTTCATCAAGATGCTGAAAACAGAGACAGGGCTCTTGTGGCAGAATCCATACCCCAGCTAAGCTGCTAGCATTTTATGCAGAATGAATTGTTAGCTTTACTTTTGGGGTTTTTTGTGTTTGTTTTCCTGCAGTTAGGCATTAATACTCTATCTCATATTGGTGAATTAGCAGTAGAATAAGGAAATAACATGATAAAGTAATCCTTTCAACTTGAGATGTCCCAAGTTAGATACACAGTGCAGCAGCTTGATTTCAAAATATTTTGGATTGAACACCAGCCTCATTTTTCATTAGCCTTTTTGTGTGTGTCTGTTCAAATCCAACAGCTGCAGCTGGAGATGAGGCTGAGTGGTGGGGTGAGGTGGGCAGAGCCAGCCAGGCTGGGGCTTTCAGGGTACACCATGAGCCATGCTGGGAGGCAGGAAGCCTGAAGGCTCTCCATGATGAGCACTGTCCTGGGCAGTGGTGTGAGGGAGCGATGCTGTCTCTCCACAGAGACCTGGGGAGCTGGATGCAGCGGGGAGGGAGGTGAGGGTCTAGAGCAATAACTGCTAGCACATAGCCTTGGGCTGTGGAAACAGTTACAATTAGATTTTACTTGATTTGAAGAAAATATTCCTATTCCATCTACGTTTCTGGTAACAGCTGGGCCATCTGCAGGCTCTGCAGCATGTTGTGTTTACCAGCATCCTCCCCTTGCCTGTCTGCTTTTGCCTGTGTTTGCGACAGAAGAGAGAGATGTTAAGGAGAGATCCAGCCTTTGAGAGATACGTGTCTGGGTCTCTTACTGTGTACAGCTGTTGTACACAGCCCTTGCTGCCCTAGCTGTTAATGTAGTGAGCTGTTCACGTCCCTCAGCCCCTGGAAAGCTGGCACAGAGGGCTCTGGTGCAGCATTGAGAAGAAGCTATCCTTCCGAGTGTTGTTTTCTCCTGCGGGGTTTCAGCTGGGAACAGACTTGACCTGCTGTCCTAACCAGAGTGGACCTGGGGTTTTCCTGCATGGCTGATGAAAATGCTTATTTCCCCAATTCCTCCAAAACCGAGGCTAACTGCAGAAAAAGGGGCAAGGTCCAGATGGGAAGTGTGCTGTGCTGGGGAGGGCAAGGCTACCCAGGCAAGTGCCTGGCATCACCTCTGTGGTGAGCAGCTGGGAGAGGCCAAGGGAAGGCAGCCCTGGCCCTGACCCCCATTCTGCGTGGCTCTGCTGGACCATGAGCAAGATCCCCTGACCAGGGGAGGCTGTAAGGCAGGGCTGGGGTGTGCTGCCATGGGCTGTGCTCCCTGCTGGGACTGCTCTTGTCAGGGAGGAATAGAGAGAGGTGCTTCCTGCCCCACAAACAGCGAACCTTGAAAATGTTGGGGGTTTTTTACCTGATGAATGGAGCTGTTCCTACAGCTCCAAGGTCAGACCGTTTGCTTGCATGGGCTATGTTAATAGAATCTCATTTTTATTCCTTCTCAGCTTTCTCTTTTTATCTATTTTTTTTAAAAAAAAAAAAAAAAAAAGCTCTGAGAGGTTTGTTTGGTAAAGTGTTGCAGCTCTGCTTCCACGTGACATCTTTATGATGCCATCAGTGATCTGAATGCAGCCCTGTGCTGCAGTAATAACTGGCAGGCTGTAATGGTTATAAACGTTGCTTCACGATTTAAATTTAAGAGACAAGCCCAGGAAATAGATCTCACTATAACACACTGTAACCAAACAGGCTCCCAATAAAGAGAAATAAAGAAAACAAATTTTATATCTGAGCATTAACATTCTCCCAGATGTTGGGTACCATCTGCCAGGCTTTTTTAGCTTCAAAGTAAGCTCCACTTATAACATCCATCCACTCAGGGATTTCTTCCCCTTTCTCCCCTGCCCATGCTTTTGAAAGGGAAGGACACACATGATAGCAACCTGGGGTGGCAATTCTCTGTTGGTGTACATGGAGAACAGTGCGGCATGTGCAGAGGCACTCGGCTCCATAAGCAGGACCAAGATGTGGTGGACTAAGGAGCTGGATCATCTGGAGCAGTGAGCGGGGCAGCTGTGGTTCCAGCTCCCAGCACAGAGGCTGAGAGGAGGACAAGCTGCAGCCAGGGAGGAAGGAGCCAGCAGCACCCCTACCTGTTGGCTACCCAGACCATCAGTGCTCCCAGGAAAGGCTTTTGTAGGTGAGGAGGGTTTTGTCTTGATGTTGATCAGAATCTAGTTGATTCTGGCAACAAGGCTGCAAACTTTCCTTCTTGTTTGGAACATATCCATGCATGTTCCTGTGCAGTTCACATGTACTACTTACAGATGCACAAGGTCTCGATTCTGACCTTACTGCTGTGTGTTTGTTACATCAACAGGATATTTGGATTCCCTAGAACTCAAGTTTTTACTGGAAAAGAAGTCGGTCACATAGAGAAGTGTTATCTAGTTTTGTTTTTATTCTGGATCCCAGAGATTCCACACAAAGATGAGATTTATTAGGGGCTTGAATGCTCAGTTGTATGTGTTTTTTCCACTGGATTGGGAGCAGATTGAACATTGGAGATCTGGACATTCACATGGTCTAAGAAATGAAAGGTACAGCTAGCACTGGATTGTTTTTTTTCCCCTCTGAGTTAAGCTGACAGCAGCTATAACATTAAGGCTGAAAAGTTTATTTACTATATAAAGGCCACATTTTCCCTTCTTAGCCTAGCTTTTCTTGGCTTGCATTGCTTGGCAATGTCCCCTTAACCACTAACACCCAGAGGCATGGGATTAAACTGGGATGAAAAATGAACATGCAAAAGAATATTGGAATATTTAACTGGGTATGCTTCTAAGAAAACCAGTGGAAAAAAAAATGTTTACTCCAAGCATCTGTAACACCTAATTCAAGCAGTGATATGTTCTGAAGGAACATAGGGAATGCTTTTCTGCTTTCAGTTTGGCTTTGAATTTCACTGTGAACTGATGTGACATAATCCAAGGAATTATTTTCTCACAGCTGCAATGGAAACTTTCTGCCAATAGACAAGGATGTGTTAATCGGAGTGAAAAAGCTTACGTTCGGCCCAGCTTGGCTTTCTGGAGTCTTAGTTAGGAACTGTTGCTTCCTCCTAATTTATTGGAATCTAGTACACACTAAACACTATTATTTTTGAACTATTAATGTTGCTATAAATTTGAATGGCTAGAAAAGGGTGGAAGATTGTGATCAAAAGGGAGCTGATCTACAGCTCTGTGGGAAATAATTGTCGATACTAAATGTGACAGAGAAGTTAACCACATATTTATGCACCATAAAGGATGATTTAGTGCTCCTGGGACTGCAGTATTGGCATCACCAAATGAATTCCTGTGAATCTAATTTAGAAGAACATAAAAGATCCCGTATCATCTTTAGGGCATCTACAACTGTTGCTGGTTGGTCGTTTCTTGCTTATTCATGTTTCTTTTCCCAGGCAGCTGTTATTGGAAGGGTGAGTTCCTCTCAATGCACTTGCTGGGAACAGGGCTGGGAACAGCTGAGGGAAGGCTCCTGGCACGAGGTGTCCCCTGGAAGGGGTGGTGGGTGCAGGAAGGCCCTTTCCCAAGGCTGTCAGAGCACTGGGCATTGCTAATGCCACATGTGTACCACAGCTTCAATTACCAACATCTAAGTCCCAGTCGGTAGTTTTAGCTCATTATGATCCATTATTGGCCTCACGGTTCTCTAGTGCTGTACCCAAATCAAGAAATAAAAGGCTCTGTGTGTGTTTGACAGGAACACAGTGTCAAGGAATGGCCTTTTCTCTCCTGCTTCCCTGTCCCTGCCTCCTTTGAGGCAGTGGGGTCCTGCAGCAGTCACCTGTTCTAACAGCTACCAACTTCAGCATCTCAGTCTTTTTTACTGTATTAATCTCTATCTATACAAGTCATTTATCTTCCCAGGAAAGCACCACAAAATGCACAAGTAAGCCCACAATGCACCCTCATTCCCCAGGGAGCCATAGCAGTCTCAAACAGGTACAGAACCCCTCCAGCCACTCTTCCCACAGCAGCTGCACAGCCAAGTGGGCTCATCCTACTCCTCGGGCATCCCCCTGCATTTCACCTCATCATTCTTTCACTCCTCTTTCTCACCATCCAAGGAAATAATACTGCTGCCAGAAGTGCCCAGGGCCCCACTGACAGCCTGATGCTTCACCTGGGCTGTGCCCATAGTCACCGCTGCCTCAGCCACCAGTCCTTCTGCAAAGGAGGGGAAATGAGTTCCCATACATCACAGGTCAGTCTGGCCTTGTTTTCCTTCCCCTTTGTCGTGTGTGCTTAAACAGGAGCTGTTTCAAAAATGTACTTATCTTTATTTTTTATCCAAAACTACAGATTTACATTTTTCAGAGACTTTTGAAGACGTAAATCAAACAAGACACATTTTAAACCTCTTTTAATCATTATCACAGCCCTAGTTTGTGCCATATGGAGGAGCAGAGGAACAGACTCGATCTGAGAGAGTGCGAAGGGGTGAGTGATGCACCAAAAGGCCTCACCAGCAAGTCCCATAGGTGAAGACAAGCCCAAATGAGGAGGTTTAGTGGGCACTGTGATGTACATGGTCGTGGCCATCACAAGAGAGCATGAGTGTGCCGACAAGGTGGCTGCAAAAAAATAGATTTCTTTATTTCATAGAACCATAGAATCATTACAGTTGGAAAATACCTTTAAGATCATTGAGTCCAATCACCAACCTCACACTGCCAAGCACAGCACTAAACCAAACCCTTAGTGCCTCATCTATGTGTCTCTTAAACATCTTCAAGGATGAGGACTCCACCACCTCCCTGGGCAGCCTGGGACAGTGTCTGACAACCCTCTTGGTGAAAAAGCTCTTCCTAATGTCCAATGTAAACCTTCCCTGATGCAACTGGAGCCCATTTCCTCATGCCCTATCATTCATTATTGTATAACAGTGAACAAAAGAGGCCACTGATACAAGTGCTTGAGAGACATGGACTTCATACTGCAAAGGGTTACCAAAAGACCTGTCTGAAGATAGGGCAGTGCTCAGTGCATGAGCAGGGCCAGAAAGGAGCTTGGAGTGGATGTAGCTTCATGAATACATCCGTGGGAAAAATGGTTGGAGTAGAAACAGCCCCAGTTGCCTGCAAGTGTGTGCCTGGCCTTCACCAGCCTCTGCAGAATAACAGGAATGTAATACCCACCATTTACAGGGACCAATTTCCAAACTTTTCTCAGTGAACAGTTGGAAAAAAAAAAGCTAATGTCCCTTCCTGGACAAAGATTTGCTACTTTCCTCTTGGCCAGCTAGTATCCTGGGTGGTATGACATTGTCTTGGGTGTGGAGTCACAGGCCCACAAAGAGGTGGGTTCACGCAGGCTTACAGGGTTTCATGCAGTGGGATGTGCTTTAGGGATTTGCTGAGCCCAGCAGAGCTGGGATGTGAAAGGCTGGGCTAGCACCCTTGCTCCCCATCCCTGACAGCGTCTCTAAGAAGCAGTTTATGGTGAGGTATCTTTTGGCCAAATGAGAGAGGGGTCTGACCTGCTGAGCAGCCATCTGGTTGCCAAGTCTCAGCACCTCAGTGGGGATGGGAGCAGAACCTCCTGTTCACCTGAACACTGATTCTGTCTCTTCTCATCATGCACAAGGAAAGGCTGAGACCTGGGGCTGTTAAGCCTGGGTAAGAGAACACTGAAGGGGGATCTCATCAATACTTCTCAATACCCAAAGGATGGGTGTCAAGATGTTGGGGCCAGTCTTTTTTCTGTAGTGCCCAGTGACAGGACAAGAGGTAACAGACACAGGCTGGAACATGAGAGGTTCCACTTGAACATGAGGAAAAATTTATTAGCTCTTGAGGTGAGGGAGCCCTGGCCCAAGCTGCCCAGGGAGAGTGTGGAGGCTCCTTCTCAGGAGGTTTCCAAACCCACCTGGACACTTTCCATGCACCCTGAGTGTGGGGAACCTGCTTTAGTGGGAATTGGACTAGATGATTTCTAGAGGTCCCTTCTAACCCTCATCATTCTGTGATTGTGAGAGCAGGGTTTTGTTCCAGGATTAGCTCCCCTGACACAGGCACGGCTCCTTAAGGGATTGGGAGCAGGACAGGGCAGAATTAATCTCTGCAGGGTCTCCATTGGTGTGCACGAAGGTCAGACAAGGGGGAAGGCCGACATAAAGCAAAAGTAGAGGTGAAAAGGATGTTATTGATTTGAAGTAGGCTGTTTAGACTTTATCTCCAGCTCCCCATGCACTCAAAGTTGAGCTGCATTTCGTCTTAGTCTTAGAAGCTCTTCAAGCCCTTCCTGACTAGAAGCACAAAGCCCTGATTCTGACATTCTTTTCTACCTCTCAGGCCTGTTGGATTATTTTCCCAGTAAGATTAATCAGAGTGAAAACTGATGGACTGAGAGTGGCGGAGCTCTTCTCCACCTAAGCTGGCAGGGAAGGCCTGTGCCTCCAACCTGTGTAACCACAGGGCTGGCTGCTAGGAAGCTCCTGGCGGGGGATAAAACCAGCTCTTCTGGGGGCAGCTGGACTTTCACAGCTCTGTAGGTACTCAAATACTGGTGAGGAATTCTAAAAATGGGTTGGAAAAATGTATTTTTAGCATTGCAAGTCCTGTCAGCCTTCGCTGGGGCCTCTAGGCTGGGCTGCAAAGGAAGTCCACTACATGGAGCACTCGAATAGAAAATACACATGGAAGAAGTAAAACCTTGTAATTGCTGCTCTTTTCCGGTGAGTGTAAATTAATGGTGGTTCAGCACTGTGCTGAAATCAATGGAGTGAGACTCTGGGAGAGCTATTTTTAGGCAAAAAAATACGCAACACTTAAATTGTCACCCACTCCTTTGCTTTTTAACAGGAGCAGGGCTCCAGCAGGCTCCCAAGGGCACGTGCCTGCCGTCTCCACCCGCCTGATCCAGAGCAGCCCCCGCCAGGCACCTCCAGCCTGTCCACAGGCAAGTTTAGAAGCAAATGTGAGATCACTGCTCCGGCAGCAATATACCACCTCCTGTGTCTATGACTGTAGCCTGGGAAAAAGGCTCCATGCTTTCCAGTAGTGGTAAGCTAGCAAAGGAAACTTGAGAGCTCCCTGCTGTGCTCTTTTCCCACAAGATGTTAACGGATGGTAATAACCTCACCAGATTCCATGGTGAGGATGTGCATGCAGAGAAACAGCAATCCTGCTGCTAAGGAAGCTGGTGAAGTTGTGAGGTTTTCTTCCCCAAATACATGATTGGTTCTGGAAGGGGAAGGAGGGCTATGCTGTGTTTGAGGGCTTTTTAGAAGCACTCTGCAGTGGCCTAATCCTGCTGTGACTGATCTCAGTTGAGGAAGAATCTACTGGCTGCTGAGGATTTCTATATGTCCCACCAGCAGCAGTGCTGGGGTGCTCAGCCCCTCTCCCAGGCCAGGGATATCCCTTGGGTGTTTGGACCTAACTTGGCCAGGCTGAACGGCTCCCGAGAGCCACTTCTGTGTGACTTTGTATCAATATGCAGATTTACCGTGGGTTTTTTTTTTTTGCAATTTGCTGCCAGAGAAATGGAATAAGGCTCTCACCTCTGTCTCACAGTTTAAGCACCATCCTCAGCTGTGTCCGGAGCAGTTAATTGCACATGGGACCTTCCCAGGCCATAGTGCAGAATAATAACTCGCCACCAGCAAGCTTTATGCATCTAGTCAGGATCAGACCTGCTGTACTCCTTCCAAATTAAATTACTGCTGGTCTGCTAGTGATGTTTTTCCAGATGTATGCTACGGCTTGCTGTTGACTTGAACCAAGTCTTCATTTTGATTCAAGTTTTCTTCTGAAATATCCAACAAAGCCAAAGCCAGGCAAAGTCAGGGTAGCGACGCAGAGATGAACACACAGAAACTGAAGGAGAAGGGGGAAAAAAAAGAAAGAAAAAAGGACCCAGGGTTCTCCTTAATTTGCAGTTTATCTGCAATTTAAAAGAGTAAACACAGACACACTGAAGATGCATAAACACCGTTTTGAGAGCCATTGAAATCTAGGTCAGGGTTTCAGCTCTGCCTGGGGATCTCATTATGTGAATCAGAGAGGATCTGTGCTGCTCCAGGAACCAGGTGGAGAATACTTCTGAAGCGGGATAATGAAACCAGGTAGGCTTCTGCACAATCCACAGCAGCTCCTCTACAGACTGCTAAACAGGTCACACAAGTCATTGCTGAGCTGAAATTGCTAAATTATTACCAAATCACACAGTTCAGTAACAGGGAAGGAAGTAATCGTTTTATTGTCTTGTGGCTTCAATCTACAAGTGTGTTCCAAGCACGACCCAAAGCGTTCGCCAACAGTAACCAACTAACTTTCCAAGTACTTGGGGAGAAAGTATCAAGCTGTCAACTTGATAGTTGTTAAGAAAATAAAAAATTTTAGGGGAGAGAAAAAGAGAGGAAAAGAAAAAAAAAAAGGTTTACATGTTCAGTGGATTTGTAATCTGAGTATATGACTTTTGTGGAACACCAATCTATCCTGTATTTGAGACTCAGTCTGTGTTTGTGTTTTAAGCTAGTCTTCCAAGCAAAACATGTGAAAAAAGAACATTTATACAGGAAGGGTTTGATATTTTTTTTTCCTCTCATAAATTTCCGTGGGTCTTGTTGCTGCTAATTACTGGAGATCTCAGCACGAGAGCTTTTCTTTCTATCAAACCAGCTTCTCATGTTTCCTGCCCTTCGGTTAATCAGTTATAATCTCCTGCTCCATTTGTTTGTTTAACTTTTAAAAAGCTAATTGGGTGTTTGTGACATGAGTTGGCCTGAGCCTACAAAAGCCAAGCCTGTTTGTGTGTACCCGCTGGGCAGACCGAGGGTGGGCTGTGGCGAGGGCCACAGCTTGCCCTACCTGCTCTAGATGTTCCTTCCCTGATGCCCAGCAGCCACTGGCATGCAGGGAGGGTGGGCTCAGCCTTGCCTGCTTCTGCTGGCCCTGTGCCTGCCCAGGCAAGCTGTGGTGCCCATGAGTTGGCTGGTCAGTAGGGCTGGCCAGCAGCCCAGCCCCGTGCACATAGGGCAGGGGCGCGGCTACCAGGGCTGGTGCGTTGCAGCATTGCCCAAACAACTGGTGAAGGTGGGTTAGGATCAAGTAAGGCAGTGACGTGCACAGGGGCCACTGCAAGCTTGGTCCTGTCTTTCTTCTGGAGGAGCTGAAAAAACAGATGAGAATACAAAAAAATTGAAGGAGCTTTATTGCAACTTCATTTGTGTCTCTGTCAGTTTAAGAAACTTGTTTGTGATGATGATGATGGGCTTATATCCTCATATATCCACTACTGTCCCCACATCCCCTCCCTGGCCCAGAAATGCTCTTTGGAAAGGCCAGGCATCTGTTTCTTGCTGTGAACACGTAGTGCAGGACAGTAGCTGTACCCACAGCTCTTTACTGCCTCGTGCCCTGAAGTCAGATGCAAACCACCATGTGTGGATGTCGGGGCTTCTCTGCAGTCCATGTCATTTCCCTTCCTTACATAGCAACATGTCTTCCACCTGAGTCTCAACGAGGTCCCATTGGGGCAGCCCTGTGGGCTGGAGGCTGCAGCTCAGACAGGCCCAGGGGCTGGGCTGTTACTGGTGGTCTCCTGCATCCTCTGAGAAAGGTTATGGGATGGCTTTTTGACTGTGTGTTTTCACCTTGACCATGCAAGAATAATTAAGCCAAACTGATTTTTTTTTTCTTTCTTTTTTTCCTCCTTTTAAAATGAGTCCCTTGATCGCATCAGACTTTGGGCCCATTGCAGCCTTCTGTGGCATTATATGGCTATGGGCTCAAAGGATATGGCTGGTACAGAAATCTTCCTGAGGGGAGTTTCCAAAGGAGTAAGTGTGCTGTAAGGTATCTTAGTCATACTCATGCATGCATATTATTGCTACAAAATATATTTTTATTTTTTTGGCAACTATGTACTCCTGGGATTTTGTTTCAGCATCAGAGAAGCAGGCTGAAATGCAAAGGCTCTTCAGAAGGTTCCCCCTTGAGTTCCCAGCATGACAAAAGTACCATTTCACCTCAAGCCATCCAGTACGAGGCACACTGCTTCTACAGTGGTTTGAGACATTATGCACAGCCCTATACAGATGCAAAACAGAGCTGCTGTATTACCTCCTGTAGTTCAGCAAGTTTGGAGGAATTGGTTTCATCGTTTATTACTGAAACAGCACTTCCTTAAAGCTGTGGCTGTCGCATCTTCCTTTGCAGCAGGCTCTTTATTTTTGTGCTTATAACATTGCAGCTTATTTCCGTGGCAACAACTGTAATGTGATAATTCACATCCATAATCACTTCACTGTTATTAGAAAAGGTAAATCTGTGACAATCATTTTGAAGAAATGACCTGGGTCCAGCTGAAATAGCAAACTATTTAAAAAATTACAACTTAAGTGCATTTCTTGTGTATTAAATCATGAGATATGGAGCTGAGCATATCATTTTTCTCCTCTCACTGCAGAAAAGTTGCCTGCTGTACTGAGAGGCAAGCCTGTGTAAGAGAGCTGAGACTGCAGATGAGGGAACACACAAGCCCTCTTATTTGTGTTTTACTTAAGCTTTGCCAGTGTTGTTCTTTGTTTTCCCTTCCTTAAGGACTCCAATTACTGAGGTATTGTTTTCCTTCATTCTATGAAGTGATGCACAAATTGTTTCTCCATTCCAGGTTATTTTCTGATATCCCTCTCTTCTGTTTTCATGTGTGCAATGAAGATGCTGCCCTTCTCATAAGGACACAAGTAAGCTGGCTGACTCCAACCTGTGCCAAAGGAGAGAAGCTGCATCAGGTCAGTGGCTGCTAGCCCTGAACTGGGGTTTGTTTCACAGCATGTTTTTAAACATGTTCTATCTCTTACCTGTGTCCAGAATCATAATGCTATCCATCACTGACAAGTTTAGGATGTTACGTGGACTCTGCTGGATTGAACACTATGTGCAGTCATTGAGGAACTGAGGGAAAAATGCCTTTTCCTTGGTTTAAATTCCATGCCTGTCACAGTGCCTTTCCTGGTTTTGTCTGCTATGGGTTTTGTCTGCTATGGGTTTTGCTTGCTTTAAAAGCTTTTACAACATAGCAAAAGCTTTTTTTTTTTCTCTTGTGCATACACACACACACACACTTGTGTTTAATTAAATACATGAGAATCCTGCTTGTACGATGAGGCTCACCCACAGAGGGTGTGTAAGGCTTCACACTTGTCTGATCTTCAACACCATGCCTTGATTCAGACGATCCTTGATTTGGATGATCAAGAGATGAGTTGATTAAATCTATTTTAGCTGAATGTTTAGCAGAGGTCAGGCTCCTTTCAATATAAAATGAGCTCAGAAAAATACTGTGCATATGCTTCCCTGAAAATCTTGTATTTCCTCTATAAATAGAAATAAGAAAGCTGGTGCTGAGAGAATGCAGCAGGCTATCAGAGAGGTCAGTTTTTTTGGTCTAGAAGTTCTTCTTCAGTTGATGTTATTTTCCATGAATCACTTGACTGCATAACCAGGTTGAGAAGTTAGACTTCTTTGAGAAAGGTAGGAGCTGTGTGAGCTGTTTGATCCCACATGTGGTCATGAGCACTTCATCCTGCCTCGAAGCAGCTGGGCAAGCAGACATCACTTTTCTCTGTGGTGTTTGATGTGGGTTGAGAGAATTATGAAACAAACCTCCTTGCCTGCTGCTATCTCTCATTACTTTTTGATAGACCAAAAAGAGCAGAAGGCCTCACATCCAACAATGCAAGCATGGGCTTGCCTTGGCCCTGTATTCCCTTGCAGAAGGGTGGTGAGAGGTCTCTTCCCGGCCTCTGAGCACTCCTAGGATGGGACTTACAGCTCAGCTGGCCTGGTTCTGCCTGCTCTTTCTCTGTGCTCTTCTTGCACGTAGTGCTCACCTACACTGGTACATGGATTTGGTAACTAAAGTTTGTGGCTGTATATAGGTGTTCTGCGACCTGCTAATTAACGCATGGCCTTTTATTAGAATACAGTTATGAAGGATTGGCTCTGATGTTATTTTTGGCAGAGCTGGATAGGCCAAATTAAGTTTTGTCTTTCTTTTAAATTTCCTGCTTTTCCTATTGCAGTATTATACCAGCTATTGGAGTCACCACGTGACGTGCTCCTCGTTGCTGCCTGTGAGGATTTTTTTGCTTGATATTCAGAGTATTATCAATATTGATTCTCAAGATGGTTCTTGTGCCATTTCTAGAGAGGCATACAAATCAAACCACTTTCCATTTAACACTAAACAAAAGTCCTTGGAGCATATTATCATCTGCATGGCAACCAGCAGCCCATCTGCAGCTAACAATATTACAAAGTGCAAGGGCCCGCATTTGACATGGTAAATACGCATAGTGAAAACCCTTATCAGATCTGAACGTGGGCTTGGTGGGAAAAGCCATCCTCTCCCTGACACTAACAGCAAATCATGTTATATTTCAGCTGTGAATAATGGACAACAGTGATTCACTCTGCAGCTAGTCTCATAAAAGTCCACTCCTTATTCTCTGAGATGAATAGAAGTGATATTTTTATGGAGCAGTGTTGTTGTTGGTAAGTCCTTTCTAGGTCAGTTTAAACCAACACATGTAACCTCTCCTGACTGACTCGCAGCTCCACTGGTCAGTTCAAACACTGGCGCTGGAGCAGTGCTTTGGAGGGGACATGCTGGACAAGCCACTCATCAAAGCTGCAAACAGGCCACAAACTGCCCCTAAGCCAAGCATCGAGGCTCAGGAGTGCTGAGCTCTACTCTTAAAGGGAAAAAGAAGAGTACCAAGTGCTGGCCAGGGAGGAAAAGCCTGTTCATCTGAGCATGAGCTACAGAGAGGATCCTCCCTTCTGATGGTGGTCTGCCCAGGGGTGACATCCATGCAGGCTCCCTGTTTGGGTCTGTGCTTTGCCTCAAGTTAATGGTGCTCTTCTGCTTACAAGAAATCAGCACAGTATTAATTTTGCTGTGCCTTTTAATGACTCCTTTTCTGGTTTTCTACATATATGGCTGCTTTTACACTTTAATTGAATATTTTCCATTAAGCAGCTCTGTGCAGTACAACAAAAATAAACACTCCTATAACAACGTGTGTGAGATTAAACTTGCTCAAAGTACACAGTTCATAAATTAGAAGTGCTTATGCTCATACTTCAGTATTGATTGCTGAGTTTATAAAAATAGAAGAACTTGCCCTTAGGAAACAAAAAATCATGGTTCCCTAAGCTTTTCTTTGTCAGGATGCCAAAAAGACAACATTACATGGAAATGTCATCGTTTGTTCATGTCAAATGGAGTTTATTCAGTTAGATCTTTTATAACTCTGAGTTATACAATGGAGGTTAATATTTTTTATTGTTTTTCTTCATGCTGTGCCTCTAATACACACAAAGATAACTTAGCCTAGTAAAATATACAGTGTAATTCAGTAATGTGTTTATTGGATTGCAGTAAAAGACTGTAAGAGATTATTCGAGATTTTTGCTGCTTCAACTAAAACATTTCTTTATTTTGCCCATTATTTTGCAAACTTCTTGTTTTCTAGAAATGCTTTAAAGGAGAAATTACTAGAAACGGAGTTACAGAGTGGCAATTTATCTGCCAAGAGTCAGGAAAGAATAGCTTTTTGGAAAAAGTCTTTAGTTGTTCATGTTTTCTGAAATTTGTCTCTGGTTCTGAAACCTATTCGACATCTTGCAGGATGGTGAATGCAAGAGGAGCTTAAATTTACATCAATTACCTAGTGAAATTGTCTTATGGAGGGTTCAGATCAGTTATGGTTTTATGAGTGTGGTTTTATGGTAGTTTAAAATAGAAAAAAAATATTATTGAGGTATTTTGTTTGGTGGAGTTAGTTTTCTGCCAGATTGGAGTCGGGAGCCGCACTCAGCTCCAGGGGGCAGATCAATGCCACTGCTGGTGCAAGGAGAAGAGATGGGAACATTCAGCCAGTCCAAGGGAAATGAGATGGGCAGAGAGATGTGGATTTTAGGTTCACTTAACCAGGGACCGAACTGCAGCCTATGCAGTTGCATAAAGCTACGGGCACGCTCATGAGTTTTATTGAACTGGGACAGTGGTACCATGCCCCATGCAATGGCTTTGCCACAGGTCTAAAGAAAAAGAAGTCAGGCCATTTAACTGACTTTGGGCTGAGAACCATGTATGTGGCCCACGGTTACTTAAAGTTCCTGCAAGCACTTTCACTGTGTGAATCTACAGGAGGTGACTTTTCTCTAAGGGACAAACATGCTGCCTGGAAAAACTGCAGAAGTTAAAAAAAGGTGAAAGTGGAACACAACCACTCCCTTCCTCTTGTGTAATTTGAATAGCCCATCCTCTTAGGCAGCTGTCCCCATGTTGGTGGAGTCAGGGCTTTTCTGAAGTCTCCTTTATCAGGAGCTGTTATTGTGTTTGAACTCAATTGAGGACATGAAACCAAGTGCAGTTTGGAAATCTACATAGACTGGAGCTCATTTTTCTTCTCTGTTAATTTACCTGCCTGTGGTTTTTTGTGCTGCTCAGGATTTAATCACAGCTTGCTCATGAGGTGCTAAACACGTTTGTCTGAAACTGGGCTGGCTGCTGACTGATGGGCAGCAGCAGTGTGTCATCTGCTCTGGCTACTCCTCCCCATGGCTGGGCCCAGCTGCTGTGCTGTGACGTGGACAGTCCCCAGGCCTAAGGATTCCCTTAACTAGTGCATTCCTGAGCACATGAAAGGAGCACTGAAAAGATCTTTCACAGTGGGTATACCTCAGAGCTGCTCCAGCTGGTCAGGGGCTTGTGAGGCTGTCATGCAGAAACCCTTCCATCCAGCTCATGGGCTACACCAAGAGCAGAAATGCTGGAGATGAGAGTGTGCCATGATGCACAGTTTGTGAAGTGGCCTCTGGGAGGGACGCTGCAAACTGTGATGACTAAGAGATTTAGCCTGGAAGCTAAATCCAGTGTAACTAAGGGTGTAGGTTCATAAAATACTTAAATCCAGTTTAAATGCAAGCTGCTTCCAACAGAGGTGGCCACTACATATCCCCCCACATGCATTCCTGCCCTCTCCCATCTGTTGCCTTTGGGTATCTCCAGCTGTAGGGTGACTTGGACCATGTTGTTCATCTAGTACAAAGCAGCCGACTTCTGTGTGTTGTGGGTTTGGTTTGTGTCAGGACATAAGTATGCATATGACAATCTGACCTAGGAAGGTCCACTCTGGCAGCACAGAGGTAGAAATATTACACTGGTAGCCTTCAGTTAGATGAAACTGGACTTACAGGGAAACCAATTTGAGTAATGCTCAGAGTTTAACTGGTTTCAGCAGCTCAGGAGACTGAAAGACTTGGAAATTCCTCTTATCTACCGCATGTAGGAACCACACAAAACCTGGAACCTTGCAGCAAGTTCCATTGAGCAGGACTGCAGACAGAGAAGCCTTCTTTTAGAATCATCACTTGGGAGAAATCAGCCAGCCAGAAGTGGTTTGAAGGGGCTTGCTGATACATTTACATGGGTCAACAGTTTGGAGGCCAGGAAGGAACTGGTTTCTAGATAAATGCCTTCTCTCCTATTGACTTTACTACTGGTCCCATCTGTCCCTTGTTCACTTTACTGCTTGTTTGCTCCTGATTCAGGCCAGGAACATGGCAGGGTTTAAACAGGGCTGGTGGTTGCACAGCACTTGCACAGCACTACGAGGGAACACAGCCATGGCCTCCTCCTCCTGCTCCACTGGCATCCAAAATAAACAGCCTGTCATCGCTGCACTTCTTATGCTGTGATTTTAAACATAACTTTTCCATTCCAGATGTAAACACTTCCCAGGATTATCACCTCCAGTTTCTGCAGATGGATGCTTGTTTCAGGAAATAAGTGGAAGAGCAGTGAACTGCCAGGGTAAGAGCTGACTCCCAGCAGTCTGTCTTGTCTGTGTGGAGAAGCCTGTGGTCATTACTTCTTCCAGTCTTGTCAGATGGGTGTAGTTACGGAGCACTAACAAAAGGTCTTGCAGGATTTCTGAAAGGAGCAGTGGCTCAGGGAGGTTTTGGGAGGTGCAAGTAGGTGCTGAAAGTGTGGGATAAGAAGGAAAGGGATACCTTTTCTGGAATGTGAAGAACATTTGGCAGCTGTGGGCAGGCTGGAGAAGACTTCTAGGTTTTATCTATAATGTCAAAAAAAAAAAATCTCTGAGAAGTCAGGACAAAAAGGTGAGGACAAAGGCAGGAAAAAATATGAAAGCTCCTCTTCCACCTTCTGCTTCTCTGTCCTGTTCCTTCTGTCTCTGCTCTGCATTGATGTGTTGCTGCTCTGCAGCATTGCTGTGAATCCCATCCGTCCTGCTCCTGGTGTGCCTCACAGAGTGGGTGCTGCTGTTTTCTGACATGCACAAGTAAAGGCTTTGCCTGGGTGGGTGTCCACCTTGGGGGGTGATCAAGGACTCCCTTGCATTTCCAGGAGGTGTCATGCCTCCTAGCCCAGCACCAAGCACCTGACACAACGTGCATGTGAGATTCATGAGGCTTATGTGCAGGAGAAGCGGGGATCCTCCTTGCCACGATGCTGTAGGTGAAAGTCAGATGGTGAAGAGGGATTTGGGGGCTCATCAGCTTCCCAGACAACACATGTTCGCATTTAAGCCTGTGGCAGCTCAGGGATGGGCAGCTTGGGCAGCCTGCCCTGCCCCTGCCTGCGGGGCACAGCTCCAGCCCACAGCTGCAAATGAGGTAGTTTTCGGTCTTGCAGGGGGACAGCGATGGGAACAAGTGAATGGCACAGAGAACAAGCCCAGGCAGACCTGAAGAAAGGGCTGCAAGGGTAGCAAGCAGTTCTGGACTCCAGGCCTTGCAAATTGTATAGTCAAAGCCATTATCACATCAAGTAAATACATAAAATTCATTTAGGTGGCCTGCTTTACATAGTAATGTACTGCATGTGCCATCATGGAAGTCTTCCATGAATTCCTTTTACAGTCAATTCTAATCTTTATTATTATTAACTCATCACAGTTTCAGAAATGTCACCCAGTTTACCACTGTCATACAAAGTGCCCGAGGCTGTGATTGAAAAATCTTATGAAAAGACTCGTATTCTGTTTCTAAACTGATGCATTTCTGTCTTTAGAGCATCTGCTAGTTTCTTGTTGCCTGTGTGCCTTTTCTGTTTTGATCTACCCTCTTATTTCCCCCCCCATTGCAGTACCTCTGTCTGCAGTGCCAGTTTCTCCTTCACAAGTAGTGAATAGAAAAAAAGCTACATTGCCCCACACTTGGGCAGGTCAGCTTGGAGCACTCCTGAACCACAGCTTCAGCTGATGTTTATGGTGGCTAACAATGAAAAGATATTTTTACAAAGAGGATAATGGTGTATTTTGCACTGTGAGATAAACCTTAGATGTAAAAATCATTATTTATTTAATAGGAACATCAAAGAATACCACTGGAGATGGGAACTTCAAAGCTTCCTGGAATAATCAGATATCTGCTATTATGCAGGGTATTTTTCTCTCCTGACACTATAATAATGAGTAATATAAGTGCAGTTATCAGAAATCATTGAAAGCATTACTAGATTAAGCTAAATGGTAAAAAAAAAAAAACCAAAAAGGAATTAAGTGTTTTCTTAGAAGCTGGAAATCTAGCGAGCGACAGGACCACAGGGGTGAGGAGGGAACAGAGCTGCCTGACTTGCAGCAGGCTGCAGTGCTTCTGAAACCCACTCCCAACCTCAACAAAGATTGCATTTTGGGGAGAAGTACCACTGGGAAATCTCCTTGCTCGATTTTCTACATGACTTGCCTTAATTAAATGCATATTTAAATAAGCAGGAGCTCAGTAATGGAAGTATCCTATAGCATCATTGTGCATTGTGTTCAGGCGGTACAGAAGCACCACTGAGGGCAGCCCCGGCTCCAAGCATTGCATATTCTAGGTAGAGAGTGCCACAGAAAAGACATCCTTTGTGGCTCTCCGTTACAGATTTGTCTGAGTGGCTTTCTAAAGCCTCTGATGACTGCCTGTGAAACAAGGCCCCAGTTGATTAAGGAACTGAGTGGCTTGGCAGTAGAATGGGGTCCTTCAGTTTAAATTCAGGCTAGTTTCCGTTTTTCTTCGTCCTTTCTATGGCTCAGAGAGAAATCCCTCACGATTTTTTAACCCTTTGCTCTGCCTGGCTGAGCCCTGGGAAGATGTGGGCTGTGTGGGTCACCCTGAGCTTCCTCTGTTGGCAGCACCTCACTGCTGGACCAACCCTGCAGCTCTCTGGAGCCTCAGTGCAGCAGAAGTCTTGCCAGGCAGGGCTTGTGGGAGACGTAGGTCCACTCACTTGATGGCAGGCAGGACAGGCAGAAAGAAGGAACCGAGGGGCAAAAGGTGGCTGAATTGTGTATCTTCCAGTGGGAAGCACTGAGGTGCAGGTGCTGCAGTATGTGGCTAGGGGGGAAGCGTGGTCAGCCCCAAGCCCAGGGGCAGCATGCTGGCCCTGTGTGTGATCTGCTCATGTCTAAAGGTGGAGGTGGAGAGTCCCCTGCTCTGTGTGTGTGATGTTCAGTGAGCAGGCTTTTGGGTTTGATGTTAATAGACTCAGCTATTGCTCCAACCCAGGCATGGTCATGGCCACAGAATTGCCAGCTTTTGACAACAGCTGTGAAGGATTTGGTCATCTCAAACAAACAGGGTTAATTTCCTATTCCCACAATAGGTACATTGTTTGCAATTGTGGTTGAGAAGGAAAAACAGTTTCTAAATGGGTAGGTCAATGATCAAGGTCTCATTAGACCTGGCTTCTTGTCACACAGTTCTCAAGGGTCTGCTTGATGCCTTCCAGCAAATCATTTCACCTCCTCATGGCTCAGTTTAGCTATTGTGAAACAAATAAAAGTGCTGACCGTTGGTAAAGTTCATACAGTGACTTCCATTAGCAGAGCATAGGAGGTTATACCAGTATTATTATTATTATGGCATGCATGAAGAGAACAATAGACAGTGTCTGATGTCCTTACCCCAGTAGATTTCTTGACAACAATGTGTGTATTGCAGAGCTTTTCCCAGCCTTTGGTTTCACGCAGTGTTCTCAGGCAGTGTTCCACAGTCCTCTGTAGGCAGCTGCAGCATGCATGGCCCATGGGCCCAGCTCACTGCTGGCTGCATGTGCTGCCCTGGTTCCTCAGCCTGAGCTAACAACCCCTGTAAGGGCCTGAGGTGGTGCTCACAGGCACGTGGCTTCTGGCTGGCTCACAGCATGGCCGTAACTCGATTGGGCATTCTGCATAGGGCCTGACGGAGCCCAGATGGGATTCACCTTGCCAAATGACAACTAAAACCTGGCTGATGAAGAGCATTGACAACTCCAAAGGCTGCTCAAGCTGCATGCAGTTAGGTGTCCAGGAGCTACAGCCAGGAAATCACCCTGCCAGGGATGGCCAGTGCCATCACCAAGCTGACTGAGGACTGTAAGCAGCACAGAGCTGTTCCAGGGTGTGCTGGGCTGGGGAGCAATTGTCAAGTTTAGACATATGGAGGTACTGCACTGATTTTGGCTGTTCAGGAAAATCATGCTTCATCTGACACTTGAGGAGACAATATATGCTTCTGCAGCTCACTCAGAATTGTTCCCTCTAACATCACTAACCAATGCTTCCCTTCTTGTGGGCAGGGGACATATTCTTGGCTCAAGCAAGCAGTTTCTCACAGGAGCATAAATGGAAAGAAGTTAGTCAAAACAGAACCTTTCACTTATCTATTTAGAAGGGGGAAAGGGGAAAAGCACTCAAAGCACATGGTGGCCATTGCAGTTGCTCCCTTCCTCCATTAGTTGAAAGGCTGGACTCTTTACCCAGAACATAGGGAACGTGGCTCTGACACTCCTCCACCTCACACAGGTCACCTGGCAGCACCATCACCACTGCAGGGCTGCTTGCGTCCTCCTGCACTGCTCCCCTGAACCTGAACTGAAGTGAGTGCCCAGGGACACTGCCCATGGGGAATGCTGAGCCAGAGGGACAGTGAATCCCTCCATGCCAAAGGTGAGGCCAGAGGTTCCTCGGGTGGAGCCATGTGCAGGGAAGGACTGAGGAAGGTTTACCCAAAAGTGCCATGGGGCAACCAGTTTGAAAGAGGATAAGGAACAGAGGCAATGATTGTAGCTGAGCAGCACTAGGGAAAAACTCAGAGGAGACCCTGATGAGGTTACTTCTCATAGGACAAAGACTTTTAAGACATGAAAAATAGTTAGAGCATGTATGGGTGTGATACCTGAGAATGAAGGCAAGGGATTGCTCATGGGTTTTGGTAACATATGGTGAATTAATAAAGAAGGCTGCCTAAACTACAAAAACAAAGATGATGCTCGGTGAGCTGTATGACTGATCTAAAAATAGTTCTGAAGTTCAGAAATAGTTCTGAACTTGGAGATTTTTGACAAGCTGCATAAGCTGCTTTCAGAAAGCAAAATAATATAATGGTAGCACTGAAATGGAAGGATATAGGTGTCCCGAGGTCTTGAATGTTCTCTGTGTGCTTGCAGATTGCATGAAAACCATAGTGGTTAAAAAGAGAATATACCTCTTGTCCTAGCAATAAACAAAACAAACTTGTGTTCCTATATAAAGTCTGGTTCCAGAAATATGTGCAATACTATAACAGTACTTTCAAGTGATATCAAATACAAAGGTATGTTTTCCTTTCTCCTAAATATCATATATTTTTAAAAGTCTGTGGTTCAAGTGGTCCCCAGTACATGACTGAAAGCTTTTCAGAGAGAACACTCTGCAGGCATGTTCCACCCCTGGACAGTGATGGATCTGTTGCAGAGTCCTTCCCACACAGAAAGGGGCTCCTTCTTGTAAGATGTGCAAAACAGAAGGAATGCAAAGCTTCAAGGAATATCTGTCTATGTATAGGTGGCAAAGACACTGGTGGTTCAATTTTAAAATCAATACAGGCACTTGTAATGATTCCTAATGGCATGAAGCAAGACTCTTGTATACTTCAGCATTAGGACTGGTGAAGTCAGGGCAGAGAACATAAGTGAGGGATTAGTACAGCTTTAACCATGCTAAAGGACAGAAGGGCCAGAGTTCACCAGTATAGTTGTTCATCAGAAAGATTTTTACTGGACTGGGAAGAGGGAAATGGAGGCTTATTCTCAATGCAATGCAGTATTTTGGGAGACTAATGCTATCAATGGTAGCATATAGACCTGTCATAAGGACAAATTTTTGAGGACCAGCTCTAAGGGACAGGGGCTGGACAAAAAAAGCCCTGCATTAACATGAGTGATAAATGTAATACTTTCTTGAACCTAGAAAGCAAAACAGAAAAGCTGGAAAAAGTAGTATTCTATACAAGATTTGTGGTATTTTTGTGGAGAACTGACTAACAAGCACATGACGTGCAGCTTGGAAGAGTGGGGGGAAAGTGCTGAGACAGAAACCTGAGCTTTCAGAGAAATTAAGCTCACTGACATTAAAACAACCTCAGTTCACACATTTGTGGGAGCAAGACCCAAGTGCCAGTTTTCTAATGAAAGGATAGCCATGATCAGGCCATGAATAGCAAAGAGGCATGGCAAAGGTTTTTTTTTTTTTAAATGGCAACATATTGAGGAAAATCTATATGGAATATGTTGGCTCCAACTGCAATATTGAGACAGCTGTTGAACTGCAGCCTGAAAAAGCGTAAAATATTGAGAACTGGCAACAGAAGCTCCAATTCTGAAATACTTGTGTGACAAGCAGAAGAGAAACTCGTTAGGCAGCTGAAAATGTCACAGAACTAATTGCTTCATTTTGCTAGCTACCTTCTGTTACATGCACATCAAAACCTACTCCCTAAGATGAGGAATATTCACCTATTGAGGTGCATCTGTGGCATTTGAGCACCTCTGTGCTCTAAACTTCTGCTGTCTGGCATCATAGTAAAGAAATGCCATTACTCCCATTTTTACAGATAGGGAGGTGGATGGAAAAACATGAAGTGATTTTCTAAAGGTTGCACTGAAGGTTTGTTGGCAGGTCAAGGACTGAGCCCAAGCCCTGAAAGAACTAGCTAAATCTGTAGCCACTGGAATTTTTTTTTTCTGAATTGTGAAATGGGTCATTGTTAATCCAGAATTGTTATTCTTTTCTCCTTTGACAGATTTAAGGGCTTTCATGTGCCACCTCCTTGTTCTCTTATGTGTTTATATGAAGCACGCATGGCATATTTGGTTGAAAGCCAAGTGGGCCTCAGTTCCTCATCTGCTCTTTTTATGTTGTAACTTATCTTCCATCCCACCTCTGCATTGTCTTTTGTAAGTGGACAGAGATAGCAATGTCACAAGGGTGACTGCAGCAGCAGTGCTCGTAATGGTGTCCACCAGCATGTGGATGGAAAACTTGAGCAGCCCTAGGAACAAATCACTAGGTGTTTGAGATTATTTTCAAGAACCTTCACTAAGTATTCACCAGGAATAGGGAGACAGCTGTTAACACTCCAGAAATACCAAGTGAAGGTTTGAATGCCAACCCAGAAAAAGGAGTTGAAAATATAGTAGATGATTTATCAAGGGCATATTGGAGAAGTGTGAATAGAGATGGTGCTGTCATGATGTATCTTACAGTGCTTGATACTGGAATGACTGCTGAGAGATTTCCAGTTAGACATGGCAAAATTTATGGTAACTGCCTGTGCTGAGGGAGTCTATGTTAAATGGGTTTGAGGTTGGGGTTGAGGGAGTGGGAGTTTA
Source organism: Urocolius indicus (assembly GCA_013401255.1). Taxonomy (NCBI): domain Eukaryota; kingdom Metazoa; phylum Chordata; class Aves; order Coliiformes; family Coliidae; genus Urocolius; species Urocolius indicus. The sequence goes on along the minus strand of WBNH01011484.1, from coordinate 543,609 downwards.
AACATTCTGACAGAGATTATTATAAAGAGGTAGGAGGAAAATGGCATTTATATCACCATCCCACTTGCTCTCCCTGCCCTAGTTCCAGAAATCAAGGGATGGAGAGAGGACAGAGGTCTAGGGAAGGAGTGGTGAGTGCTCTGTTGTAGTGAGGATGGTGGGGACTGAAGGAAGAGCACCTGCTGCTTTTGTTTCCCCCAGTTCATCACTGCTGGTTTCAGAGGCAGGTGAGAGAGAGCCAGTCATACAAAGGAAGTAACTTAATCTAAATAATAGGCATTGGTAAACTAAAAGGATACTTAGCAGGAGGATGGTACAGAATAAGAAATGTTTTAACCTGAGGTGTGATCACACCTGAGGTACAAGGTGTGAATTGCTGAATGCAGTGTGTTTAGGAAAGATGGATGCAAAAATCAAAGGAGCTGCTGACAGTGCTTCATGGATGTGGGAGCTTGGTATTGTCTATGTTACTTGGAATTGGCTTTTAGCTTCTGCTACTCTATTATCTGTCCTGTTTTGACAGTAACTTAATAAAAGCAGAAGCCAACTGCTCTGAGGGATCTGCTGTCCAACCTGGGTGTTTGTTCCAAGCCCAGTCTGGTGTCTAGCTGACCATGTGTGTGCACAGATGCCACTTTTGTGCACACAGTTGCTATGCTAGTGCCAAGAGATGTGGCAAGCACAATTTGTACAGGCACTTATGCACACAGGTAACCAAAAGATCTAGTCTTTAAAGTATGATGGTTATTACCATCTGTTTAATGACTGCATTTTAGAATGAGTCAATCCTAATGATTACAAAAAGAGACCTGCAATAGTTTTTCCTCATACATTCCATTCATTTTGAATAGAGTGTATGGATACTAAACTCTGATTCTCTGCTTTTGATCTCCAGTTAACCATTTGTTCCTACACAAGCTGGACTCTAAATACTGCTGAACTGGAACAAACCACTCCTGAAAGGTGAGACAGCTCTGGGGTGTTTGGTGGCTGTCTGACCCTGGTTCGACATGGGTGTGAAAGGTTGGGGTCAGACTCGCTGTATTTGACTGAAACACTCAGGCTCAGTAAAAATGTCTTTGTTTTGCCTCTGAAAGGAAATAATATCCAGTAGGCAGTTTTCTGCTCTTGATAACAGTGAACACTCAGTACTAATGATGTAATATTGGATTGCTCAACCCCTGACATGAAAAAAAAGCTTATAAAAATTGCATATGTGAAGATTTATTGAGATAAACTGTGGCAAGCTACCAGAAACTCCTCCATGAAAGAAATAACCACCTAAGAAAGCACAGCCCAGAGCACCTCTGAGGACTGGACTAGTCAGAAGTGACAGTGAGAAATGGCTTCTCTGGAAGCAAAGTGAATTTGAAGTGCTTTTAGAAGAAATGGGTGGTTATGAGATGCTGCCGCTTTGAGCTGTCTCAAAGCTACTCTGAGCCTAACTCCTAGCTTTTCTCGTACAAGTTACTAAAAACAATGGTTTGATATATGCCTGTTATTCAGTACAAATGATTGTTCAGCCTGAAAAACCACCAATCACAGGGGACAGGCATAAAGGCACTAGGCAAGATTGCTACCTTTAGAGTACTGTATGAACCAAGTGAGAAGTTCGTAAGGAAAGTGGAAGTTGCTTTATGCAGCTCATTGCCATCTGGATTATCTTTCTGGACCTTCTTGATAACAAACCAAGTGCCAAAAATATCTCCCTCTGATACGGTAGGGCATGAGAACTGATACCATAACGCTGGTGCTAATGCACACACCTCCTGTTGTTTCACGTGCCTTTCGCCCCTTCCCTCACAGGACAGAATTAGAAGAGTCATCTCTGAGGAGACTTAATTGCAGGCATTTTAAGCTGGGCAGATGTTTTATGTGGTCTTCTATGACTTCTGAACTGCATAGGACACCAAATGAATAACAGATATTGGCTGCATTGTATCTAGAGGAAGGTACATCCACATTTTATTATAGAAATACAGCTCTTGATGTCAAATGTCCAGGAACTTGTGAAGTTAGAAACCCTAATCCATGCATTTATGATCTTTGAGTAACTAACTCTGGAGACAAGTTGGAATGAACCAGCATTTCTGTGGTGATCCTTTCTCCTGAAGCACTGACAGCTTTCCTGAGTGCTCTCATCTCATGGGAAGACACTGGGGCTACAGCATCAATCATTTCTGAAGCATTGTCAAGCCCAATGGGGCAGAGCACACCTGAGCTGGGGACACTGCTGCCTGTACACTAACTTTCTGGCTTAAAAGCTTGTCCACGGAGCTCAAATGGCATGACTGGAAAACAAAGCAGCAAAACCCTATCTGACAAAAGCAGATGGAGTTGAGTCAGGACTAGAACAAAACAAAAGATGCAAAGCAAATATAGATCATCTCAGCCCTGCTTAAAAGACAAAAAAAAAAAGAAAAAGGACTCGTCTGTATCCAGAAGTCTATGCAGTAATGGGCACAGAGCAGGCTTGGACAGTGATTTATGTTCCCACTTAAGACATTGAAACATGGTGGAGAACTCAGAGCTGTCTGCCCAGCACAAAAAAAGGGAAAAAGTTGTGTTTGTTTTCCCATCAGAAGGAGGTAACATGAGACAATCACAGGTTCATTGTGTCCTGTCTTGGTTATGGAGCAGCCTTGATCTCCGATGTGCTGGGCTATGTGCGTCTGAGATGAAAAGGTGCTGACTCAAGGAAGACCCTGAGAGAGATACTTTGGTGCAGAGCTGAGGTTTCCCTAGGCTAGCCCATGAGCCCAGCAGTTTACATGTGGTTTCAAAATACAGACAGTGGACACAGCTTTGGGATAAAAACATATCCCAAGCACTGTTATGATAGCTGTGGAAATGGCAGTCACTGTCTGCAGAGCCACAGCAAGACAGATGGCTATGGCAACATCCTCTGTTCAAGAAGGGGCACTCATGCTGCTCTGGCACCAGCCAGAGGTCCAGGCTTAGAAGGGAAATGTGCTCCCCCAAAGTTTTTCAGACCCAGAAGATGACTTCAATATGCTTAATTGGTTCCAGAGGAAGCCATCAGCTGGTGTAATAGTCTGGCCTCCTAACTTCTGGCATGGTTAAAGGCTCCCAGCCTGAGACATCTTCCTTAGGCTTCCCTCGTGAGGCCAGGATTCCTGGGCAGATCCATCTGCTGAAGACTCAGAGATGGAGCCCATGCTGATGCAGCAGGGAGCAGGGCACTACCAGAGGCAGATCTGCACATGGCAAGAGCTGGCTTCTGCCATCTGGCCTGGGCTTGACCTGGCATTGCCATCAAAAGGGCCAGACATAAATGGAGCGGATGGGAAGTAGTGGTGGAGGCCAACCACAGAGCACAGCACGGGCTGCAGCTGCCCGCAGTGCCCACATACCACGGAAACCGTGCTGCCCACGCCGGGGAAGCAGTTTGGCATCCTGTCTGCCCCCCTCTTCCCTCTGTTTTGCCTTGTGGCATCATTCCCTGTGAGCACTGACCTCAGCAGATGCATATAAGCTTCAATCAGGGCATGCTGGAGTTTGGCAACAGCAGTACCCAAACTGCTTGTCTCAGAAAGGGTTTTGACCACTCTTTTCACCCTCTTCTTAATCTACAAACTTATATTTTCCCTTACTAGCAGCAGCATGATGCAAAAGGGCCCTGTAGGCTTGAGGGCAGAGGCACTGCATGGGCAAGTACACACCGCACTCACCAGAGGCAAGGCTTTAGTTCTTCCCTTGGTCTTGCCAATTGCCAACACACAGCCCAAGGTTTTGGCCAAAAAAAAAACCACCCCAACTTAGGATACTAGCTGCAGTTGCATAAGAGTGAATTGAGGGCGACTGTGGTTTTGCTCCTTGGCAGCTGCTTAGCTCTACAAAGACACTTCTAGAACTTTCTTGGACACCTCTAAATTAATAAGGATAGAGTTGTTTCTGCCCAAAACTCTACTTAGCTGTGTGTACTGAAAGGCAATACCTTTTGTGACTAAAGGCACTTATTCTGTTATCAGTAGTTGTAAAAGTTACTTCCTGAAACTTATTCTCTTTTTTTTTTTTTTAAGCGGACCAGCTGTCTCTGATCCTGCTACTGGGTTTTGCATTTTTTTATTAATATCATATAGACTTTTATATATATTCACCACATATTGAAAATACAGGAAACTTCTACAGACTAATAGTGGGTAGTTGACATTTAATCCTAATGCACAGTAACAACTAAATGTAAGGAAGTAGATTTGTCCTTATCTTTTTATTATGATGATTACATCCTGTCAGCAGACTGCTACCTCAGAAAACTGAGACATTACTTCACAAATTAGCCCGGCGTCATTAAAAACAAACCCCACCCCTTTCTGAAAGGCTGAATTGTGAACCAGTCTACTTCTGCCTTCAGAAACTGAAACTTCAAGAACTTCAGAAACCATGACTTAAAAAATTATTAGCCTGAACTCCAGCTCTGAGAAGTGGACAAGGGAAGGGAACTTTCCCATCATCTCTCAAATTATTGTGATATGCCTTAATTCTTAAAGCTTTGAACCAGTCAATCCTGTCTTTATTGCTGTTTTAGCATAAACTGATTCAATGGGATATCTAGTCTAAACTATAGGCACAAGAAAGAAAACCAGATCTCTCCTACCTAGCAGAGAGGAAATCAGTCCTGTAAGAAGCTGGTGCTGGAATGCAGAAGGGAGTGGGCAAACTCAAGACAATGAGGCATCAAACACACTAAAAGGAGGTGGTGAGTGGGGAAATAAATAGGGAAATTTGACAAAGAATGATTATTACTATGGTGATAGGTGCTGCATTTATATATAACAGAAAGATATATCTATATATGAAAAATATAGTAAAAGCTTCACCTTAACCATGGCTGTTTGATTGCTAAGCCCTAGATCATTAACATGATCAGAGTTTAAGTGCAGGCTGGAAACTAAGGAGATCAGAAGGAAAGTATGAAATATCTTGCTAAGAAATAACAAGGCTTTCAAAGCAAGACCTGAAGTATGTTAATTAGTTGAAAGGCAAGAAACCTTTATTTTTAGCCAAAGACTGCCTGCTCTGCCATCTTCTACGTCATTTTGGCAAAAGGAGCAAGGCAAGATTTCCTGTGAGTACTACTCCAGCCTGTGAACTCAGAAGTTTTGGGAAAAGGCAAGCTAATTCGAGATGCTGAGGTTTAGCTATGGTGTCAGGCCCAGCTGACTTGTAATGAGGGAAGTATGTGCTGGTAGAAAGCTGGAAGGTTCACTTTTTGGGGCTAGCTGTTGTGCTTACCCTGACGCACAGCAGAGAAGCAGGGTTTGCTCGGGCAGGCAGGAGCAAGGTACATTTGCATTGTACCTTGGCTGCCTGCTGCTGAGTTTCCTGCCTGCTTGAATGGCAACTGATTACAGGCTGCAGCTGCTAATTATTTGCACCTTTGGGAAATCAAAGCATTTGTCTTCTGGACTCTTAACTTTGTACTTTAGATATTTACTACTGGATGAGCAGGCCAATAACCTGCTCACTTGGACAGCTTTAGCAGCAGCCTGTTTCATCCAAGCAGGATGAAATCACAACCCTGAACTTTGTTTGTTTCTTCAGGCCTCTGAAAGAGAATGATAATCTAAACTGATTTTATGTTCCTCGGATGAATACAGAATTAATGTTTAAACCTTATCCTAAGAGGCTACAAAATACTTGCTAGCCCCAAAAGTTGGTGGAAAACAACAACAACAACAATCTAAAGCCTTAATCTGCAGATCTCCAGGGAGAATATTATCTTTTTATTGTTTCCCTATCAATACAATGCAGGAAATAGTTCTAACTGCCCCACCTCAACAACTTCCCATTATTTATCACAAGAAATGTCCCTTATAAGCTCTCTGGTTTACTTCTGCAAATGGATTATGCAAACATATCCTGGAATTCAGTGTATGGAGCAGATGAGATCCAAGCTCCGTTTAACCAAATGCAAGGAGCCTTCACATGATGGTGCTTCAGAGGGGGAGCTGGCCACTCTCAGGGAAGGCAGTGCACTGGGTTGTACTGCAGGGCTGAGAGCATGAGAACACACAGGTAGTGTAGGAAAAATGGCTAACCAGAAAATATTTATTGGGTCTGGCAGGAGAGCCCATTTTGCAAAGGCATCTTTTATAAATAACTAATTTTAAAATCTTTGTGGATTTGCAGATAAAAGAACCCCTAAAACAGCAAACAGAAACTGCAAGATGGATGTTCTTGTGTGTTGATTTCATTTTTAAAAAACCATTCCCCATAACCTCTTTTTTCCCTTTTCAGTTTGAAACAACCAAAGAAACTAAAATCTCAAAAACACTCCCCTGTCTCGGGCAGAATGCAGAGCCAAGGCCAAGTTTCCAGATGCATGTGTCAGTAAGAAAGAAAGCTACAGGTACTAACCAAAATGCCTCAAGATGCTATCGTTAAATTATCTTCAATAAAGTATGTACTGTGTAGTTCCTGAAAAGCATGACCAAAAACTCACTGAGACCATAGATCTCCCAGTAGGTTATGGCATAAAGCCCAGCTAATGTTTTATGCCTCTTTTTGGTTCATATCCAAAAGGATTTGTTTGTTTGTTTTCACTCATTCCTTACTCATGAAAAAGACCCAGTGAACTTAACGGGGTTTGCAATACAAAATTCATTTTTCATTTGTTAAAGAGCACTTCCTCCAGATTGTAGAGGAGTTGCTTCCCGGCACAGAAAAATCTGTTCTGATGTGGTTCAGATTTCCCTCTATTGGGGACATTCTGAATTTCTTTAGGGCAGTGAGTAATTCTAGTGGTGGAACCAAACTCAAATTATTCATGTTGAATGGCAAAACAACAAAAACTTTCCCAAATTTGAAAATATCACTAAAAGAAGAAAGGCCATTATGGCTGCCCTAATTTGAATCACACAGGAAAATGCTTTGTTAATGGCTTTCTTCTTTTACTCTTTGTTGGCAACAAACCAAACCAAACCCCTCTCTTTGTTCTTTTCCCTTTATGTGTTGCTTTTCCATCTGGTTTCAGGAGAAGTTGGTCATGTGGATTAGCAATTATGTTAAAATACCAGAGATCTGGGGTCATTGCTGCAGACCTCCTGAATAGCCATGGGCTGACCACTTTACCTCCACTACTTTTCTGGAAATTGGGTATAATTCCACTTGTTGTCACAAGACCATTGCTAGTAAACATATTTATTGCTGCAAGATGCCCAACCACCACTGGCATATTCAAGATGCATATATTTTGTATTTTTCCTTACAAGTGTGTAGAGTTTAAGCTAATAAGCTCTAACGATGATTCATGATGATATGATGATTCATAAGAGGAAAGAATTTGAATAGATTTAAATAAGTACATGTAAAAGAAATATGTGCGGCCTCCCAGCATTCTCTGAAATATAAATGTGAGAATTCCTTTAGGTATAACGCTGGAAGCCTTCATGTCAGACCGTGTTGGCAGGTGCCAGGCAGCAGCAGACAGCCAGAAGGACTGATTTGGCTTTCTACTGGCAGATCCCAAAGGCTGCAGACCCGCGTTACTGCAAACCATGGAGTGGGCCGTGGGATGTGCTGCACTAACACTACCTTCTGCCTTCAAGCCCAAGTGGAAGGCTTATTCCTGTGTGTTCTGGACCTGTGGTCTTTGGGTTTGGGTTTTTTCTTTTTTTTTTGTCTGTTTTTCCACACCAGCTTCTTCAAGTTCAATTTTCATTTTATTCCCTTCTTTAGAGTATTATTTGCAACTAAATAGGAAAATGTTATAGGCTGAGCAGACATATATATAGCAAGAGCAGGGCAGTTCCCCATTCTAATCATCTGCTTTTATGTAGATAGTAAATGATGGGCCACAGAGGGAGTTGCAATTCCTCTCTAGGAAATGCATGTCAAAGGAGTTTAAGTGTTCCATCTTGCCCCCACAGAGAGAAGGTAATTTAGGTTTGATACAGCAGTGCTGGCTTTTTTTAGTGCTGAGGACTTGCAGATGACATCTTTCATCCTTCAGCTGAGTGCGAAGAGTCTGTGTTTTAGAACATGGTATTTACAAGAGCAAATGGTGGCATTTCCAGCCTGGAGTAACAGGCAAATTTCATCCAAAAAGTGGCATTCATTCACATCATACCCTGCTGCCGACACAGGCCTGCCTTGGCGTTGGGAACCAGGCCATGCCTCGGCCTTAGGAACCCGGCCATGCCTTGGCCAGTGCTCAGCTCTGCCTTGCCAGGGCCTAGCCTGGCCTCAAAGCTGCCATTGGCTTTGTTTGTGCTTCAGGCTGGTTCCTTTATCTTGCCTCCCTCAAGCCAGCTGACTTGCCTGTGCTTTTTTTTTTCTCTCTGCCAAGTCTGCTTTGCTGCCTTCTTTCAGGTCTGGAGCTGTTTTGCTGCCTGCTCTTTTTACAGCTGTCCAAGTGAGCAGAAATAGTTGAACCAACAATAAAACATTGCCAGCTTGGTCACTTGAGTCCTACAGCCTAAACACAGCATGCAAAAGCTTAAGCAGCAGCTTCACTGATCAGGCTTAGTCCCAAATCCACATAAATCCAAGGTAATCTGGAAGCAGCTCACTGCCTTTTCTTAATATTAGTGTCAGATGGCTTTGGCTGAGATGAGGGCTGAAGGAGCTGGGAGCTGTGTGCATGCCTTGTCAGAGAAAGTGATCTAAAAGGTTTCATAATCTGCATACTGAAAACTGCCAGAAAGTTCAGTGTAGCATGCAGAGCTACGAGGCATGGGTTAAGGACCAGCTCCAAGAAGCAACTGAGATATTGCAATGCAGAGGAAGTACTTTGTACACTAAGTCACATTTTCAGCCCAGTCATTCATGTATTTTATCCACTGATTGATTAATGTAAAATACAAATTAATTCTATCTGGTAAGTGGGGAGTAAAAGTGCAGTCTTCACCCTCCCAAAGGATGACTTAAATATGAAACAACGGTGCCATGTTCTTCCTTTCCTTCTGTCTGATCAAATGCATTTCCAATTCTTTACTGGAAAATAGGAATGCACCAACATGAGATGTGACGATCTCTTTCTTGCTCCAGAAAAGTCTCAGACAGGGTGGACAGAGATCTCTCCTGGGAAGATGAACAACTCTTCTCCTGGCTTTGGTGGAGTTAAATCACACTCCCATGTTCTAAGTGACCACCTGCCCCCTGAGGCATGGCATGAATGGAGCGCTACCTCTTCCCTGGCTGTGTGCAGAAGCACAGCACCAGGTCCTGTGGTATTTGGTGCCAAGGTGGTCTCAGCCTTTGCCAGTCACCCAAGCAAGCCAAACCACCAGTCTCATGGTACAGGACTTGTGGGCAAGAGCAAAAGCACAGGTTTAGTCACCCAAGGCATATCAGCCGTGGTGGAAGCCCACCACTCAGCAGGCGTTGTCTTATACCCAACTGATTATACAAAACACAGAAGAATCTAGTGGATTTGCAGAGATGCAGTTTATTCCAGTTGCCTATTTAACACAAGCAAAGCATTTCAGAGTGACTCCTCCTAAGGTGCTAAGATACACCTGCTGTGGTGTTTCCATTGCAGACTTGCTATGACCCAAGTCACAAATATTTTCTAGTTACATCACTTCAGATGAACACATTGAAAGCCAATAAATAAACAGCAGAATTGTTGATGGGAGCTGTTTCCCTGTTCTTGCCACCAATAAAAGCAGTTGGTAATTTGCAAGGTGAAACAGAGTATAAACTTTTTAATCCTCAATCCAGAGCTCACCTAAAAGATTTAGAGACAAATATTCCTCCTATTTACACCAGTGTAAATTTAGGGAAATTTCACCCCAGTTAATGTATCACCAGGTGGTGGATTTTGCCTCAGATCTCACTGTTTGTTTCGCTTTTATTTATATTCAGCCACTGTGTGAATACATATATACACAGCAGTAATTTTTGCCAGCAATGAGGAGAGAGTGCAGCTTGCTATATAAATCAGTACTTCTCAGTCAATAAGTTGCAATCTCTGAAGGGGTTATAAAAACCATCTGGGGGCTTGTAAAGCACTGAAAATTTTATAACAATCTAAAGCAAAGAAAGTGTCATTTCTTCCACTCTCCGTAGAGCAGGACCATTCTCTTGGCAACGTGTCAAAACCATACATGAAACAATAAATTCTACAGGCTTATCAGTTTTACCATAATTTTTTAACTTCAGCTTTCTAAAACATGTATGGGAACTCTGAAGTTTCTTTTGTACAGACACAGTGCTCTAGAATTTTTGGCCTCAAAAGGCAGTAGTTTTCATTAAGGGCCTCCGCCTTAGTCTTCTCCTAAGCTGCTTGTTAAATCTACAGCCTATTTTGTCAAGCTTAGGCTTGTTTGTGTTGGAGGCAGTTTTTCTATTTCTCTGTGACTTTCTGCCTGTCAGCTTCCTCTTTAAGCCTAAATCACACGGGGAAACATCAACATTTCCCTCTGTGGGAAAAGATGTTTTGCTTTAAGTGGAAAAAATGGACGAGATTTCCTGTATCCTCATTAGCAACTTGGTGTACGGTTTGAAATCTGCCCTTTCTGAGGTGAGATACCATCTCAGGATCCTCTGTGCTTTTAAGTATAGCCTCACAGCACATGCAACTTGTCAGTGAATTTTGCTTTCATGTGCGCATCTTTAATCTCTCTGCATTGGAATTTATCTATGAAAGTAATTCCAGCAGCAATCCAGTATAATCCCATGTACACCCACCTAAAGAAATCTATGCTAGATCTGGCAGTGCTTCCTGTGACTGAGTTTCTCCAGCACTTTAAGCTATTCTCACTCCTGGCTGCCATAGACCAGGCTGCTTTTTAGTTCCACTGACTCCAGCACTCATCAAGCCCCTCAGGAGGCTTCTTCAGAGAACAAATTCAGAAAAAACCCTTCAGTGTAGGTGTTTTTTTTCCCTGTCAGGATGGGATGGGTCACACAAAGGCCTGGCAAGCAGCAGAGCTAGTGAGGATCTGAGATCCTCATAGTGGTGGGGTAAAAAGGAGAGGGTGGTAGTGCTCCCCTATTGACAGCTGTCATGTTGGGTGGGCCAATCTCATACAGATTCATCCCAGACTTGTCTTGACCTCAACTATTTTTGTCTGCTGCTTGAATTTCAACAAAGGAGTCATTTGCTGATGCTAAGTACTTAATAGGTTTGATACCTCACTCTTTCCAAGAACCATAACTAGATAACTGTTCAATGGGCAAGCATTTGATCACTTAAACCATTTGCTAACAAGGAGAAACAAGGATTTCTTGCCTGGGTTAGAGGTGGTTGCTCACAACTACTTCAGTTTCTAGCTGTGGGCTACACGGCAACAGAAAGGTGAGGGACAGCATTGCCTTCCGTCTGTGACTCTTTAGCTACATACATACACTGGATTGGAACTGTGCTGTCTGAGCTGGGTGTCATAAAAAATGAGCCTAATTCACAGTAATTTGTTTGGAACTTAACTTCCCTCGTCCCTGTCCTGTTTTTACTGAAGAGAGATTACAAAATCTGCATCTGCAAAGGCTGGGTTCAGATTCAAGCTGATAGATCTGGCTTGGCCATTGGTTTAGGTCTTCAGCCTTTCGGACTAGAGCCAAGACTCTTGCCCCAAGAATCTTGCAGCTGGCTAGTCATGGTCTGGTTCTTCTGCCTCCTTTCCATAAGCCAGATTGTACCAAAAGGCTTCTAAATCTACTCAATAACGTTTTTCCTCTTGGTTTTCATGGTGTTAAGCAGTTGTTGGACAGGAGATCTGCACAGCTGTCTTCGTCCATAAGAGAAAACATACTCAAAGCTTGTCCCTGCTAGCATGAAAACTGATGGAAAATGTGTTTTTTGTTAATTCATTTCTATTCTTAAATCAGAGATGGACTTGCATCTGTCGAAATGAAGCATTTTGAGAAGACAAGAAGACAAGTTTTCATTAAAATAGCAAAATCAAGCTAGTTACTAAATAGCCTAAGAAACATCCACCTCAGCTGGCACTGCCCACGAAGAAACTATTCCTCGACAGTCCAGCCTACTGGTGCCAGCACCTTGTCTCAGCCAAATTCTCCTTGCCTTGGTTGAGGCTGAGCTCCTCGAGTCCACGTGCTGCCATGCCATGCCATGCCATGCCATGCCATGCCATGCCATGCCATGCCACGCCACCCAGGCACAGTTGTTCTTCACAGAGACCATGTTGGTGGTCACAAGGCTTTCCACCTTAAAGGCCAAGATTGGCCACTGCTGCTGCTGTTTTGGCTTGTGCCAAGGCCATGTTTTTTCACCCTGAAGAGTCCAAACTCCTGAAGGAAGAAATGTGGTTTATTGCATACTTGTTCCAATTCTTCAAAGCTGGAATGTGCCACACATGAGAATTTTTTTTTTGGAGAACAGGCACAGAAAGGATAAGCTAACAAGGCAGTGTTGTTCTCTGCCAGGCCAATGCACTGCTCATTTCTCTGGGGTTTTGGTATGAACGGTGGAAATTCCCTCTTCTGCCTTGTCAGCTGAGGAGTCCGAGGCTGCTGGTCAGTGGTAAAATTCACATGATTTTCCCCAGGAGTGCACTTGTGTCCTGTTACACTGCCAGGTCTGTAGTGTTATGCTGGAGTGACGGCTTGCCCCTCTCAGAACCCCCCTTGCATCGTTTGTGAAGAGCAAAACCACAGCTTCATTCGAGGCACCAAGGTTCTAGGCTGCTGGCACATATATCCTCATGCTAAAGGACATGGGTGCAACAGTCCAAGCCATACAGAGTATGCAAGGCGGCCAGGGTGGTGAGCTGCCCCTTCAGCCAACAATCTCAACTCTCCCACAGCGCTGCCGCCAGGAAGGCAACTCATGGCGTCAGAGAACATGTCAGCCTTTTGCCTTGGTGGTCCTCATCCCTCACCTACCCCCTGCTTTTGTCAGCAGCGCTGCCAGGCAGAGCCTTACCCCTGCGGCCACAAGGGCTGCTGCTGCCACCCCTTCTCCCGCTACGGCTGGTGCCTCTTGCCGGGCTGCGCCCCTCGGGCGATGTCGGCGCTTCGCTCTCCCCGGCTGGCAGCAGCGGCGGCGGGCAGCGCTGCCCCGAGGCGGGCGGCCGCGGGGCTCGGCGGAGGGGCGGGC
>WBNH01011484.1:415447-530562 GCA_013401255.1 Urocolius indicus | reverse complement strand
CCCCCCCCCACCCCCCCAAAAACAAAACCACCCACACACACGGAGGGAGGAAAGAGAAGGGGGGGGGGGGGGGGGGGGGGGAAAGCAGGGGCGGCGTGCGGGCTTCGCGAGGACGGGAGGAAGCAAAGTTTCCCTGTTGACAAGCCGGAGGCCGCTGGCCACAAACGGTCGCCCCGGCCGCGTTATCCGCGGTGCCGCCGGGCTCTTCGGGGTGCTTTGCCTGTTGCCTGCTTCCCACAAGTTTCCCAGCGCCGGCTGCGTGGGCGCTGGGGCGTGAGTGGGCGCTTCTGGCGCCGCGGGCGTCTTCCTCTCGTTGGCTCTTTTTGAAAGCAAGGAAAAAAAAAGCTTGCAGGCTGGTAGCCCTGCACTGTGCCGTGGCGGCACCGCTGGGGAGGAGCGGCTCGCCGCTGCAGCCAGCTCCGTGCCGTGTCCCCGGGCCGGCGGGAGAGCGCGCCGCTCCCTCCCGGCTGCGGCAGAGGTGACGCTTCCCGAGCATCGGCTTCGTCGCGAGAGCGCAAATCTGCAAGTTAACTCACTTCACTGGTGTTTCCTGTCCGCTGTGAGAAGGAGCTTGGTTGCCTTGTATCAAAAAATAAAACGCCTAATTCAATTAGTAGCTCAGGTTTTCTTTACATGTTGAGTGGTAGAGAAATGGGAGAGAAGTATTTAAAGCCATTGCAGTTCGGGGAGGAGAGGGTGTATGTGTTCAGTTCTTGAAACCTGGCTTGAGTAGTGCTGGTGGCATCAAACTGTGTGCTGAAGCAGGGAAGCCGGTTAGCTAAAGCTGTTATCTTGGCTCCCTTTTGAATAATATCCTGAGTATGCTTCATGTACTGAGTTCTGGAGTGTGTGAAAATGCAAAGTACATCTCGGGAGAGAGTCTTTTGTCTCTTGGTTAAAATGGTGTTCAGTATCTTGGGTCGTTGTGCGACGAAGGAGGATCTTCACAGAGAAATAAAGCCTTTGGAGGTGCCATTGTGCTAACGAATAGGTGTTAAAATGTCACACTTCCCCCGAAACTCGGGAATAACTCTCTGTGGGTTAAGAGGCCTCAGTGTGATTCGTTTCTCTCCCCCTCTCTCATTCCTGCATATGATTCTGAAACATGACTTAGGCTTTGTGGTTTTAATTGCGTTCTTGGGCAATTTCCTGAAAGAGAAACCTGGTAGACTGACTTTTTTTTCTGTTTAGTTATTTCCACAGCATTGAAAAATTTCTGCTACTCCTCCCTTCACTTTCTCTTGTGTGAGCATTTAGTAACGTCTTACCTCCCCAGGAATTCATTAGAAATGTGGTTTTGTAGTGACTGTTCACAAAACATACGTAGGTGTAAGCAGCTGTACTGTTGTGTGGCTTTGGAAAAGAGGAGAAGCTGCAGAAATCCATGAGAGAAGTGAAAAGCAGCTGCATGCCTGCTGAGTGATCAGATGAGTCTTAAAGCCTGTGAGGTGAAGACCAACACAAATAAAAAGGCAGAATGATGGAGTAAATTGATTCAAATACACATAAGATGTGCTAGCCTGAAATTTTAGTGTTTTATGGGATGTGATTAAAGCTGTGAGAATAGCAGCTGTTTGGCACAGGAGTAAACTTTCAGTAATGAATGCTAGTCCACAGCTTTTTTTTTTTTTACAGTTATGGACAAGTTGACTGTCAGGCGATTTGTCAGCAAATTATATCAGTAGCTCTTGAGACATGCTGGAAAAGTTGCTTCTCTGGGCATTAGCTTTGTATCTGCTACCTAGGTATTGGGATCAGTCAGAAAAGCTCCTCTTTGCTTTGGATTGTGATATGGCCATTACTGTGGGCAACTAACTATCTAAATATATATATGTGTGTGTGTGTGTTATGTGGGAAGTGATATAAACTCGTGTCAGTGCAAAAAAGGAAAATAACAGAGATCTGCAGTGGATTTTGTCTCCAGGTGTATACACAAGTGTTGAAGCTTCTGTTAGGTGTTGTCATTGACAACCAGGAGAATAGCGTGTCGGAGTGGCATGCAGAGACTTCTAGTGTGGGTCTCTAAATTGCACAAGCGGAAACGTTAAGAAGCTTTAAGACTGGAACACAGCATACTGTTAGGCAGAAAAATGTCAAGCAGTGAGCCTAGTAAGTTTTGCTAGGCTCTTTTAGACCAGGTTGAAGAGTGTGTGGGTACAGAAATATATTCAAGAAACCACCTCACCTTGTTGCTGAGAAATAAAATGGAGATGCATGTAAATTGTGTACACCTAGGGTAAGGGAAGTGTTTGGAGGCAGCACTGGCTAGAGATTTGTGGTGTTTTGATGATGGTGAGCTCAGTGTCAATCTTGCTCGTGCAGGTAGCTGTGACTTTTGATCCTTGCTAGGCAACTGAGATGCTCAAGATGAGCCTCAGCAGAAGATTTTTCTTGGAAGCTGGAGTTAGGGTTGTCTGGAGCCTTGGATTGCTTAATCACAAGTGTGCATGAGAGAGCGTGCTTTTGTAATATTAATTAGGGGGAATCCAGTGTAATCATCACAACACTTCCAGTTAGTTGGCCTGTTAACTGGTTTCTGCAGTTCTTTAGGGTCAAAGGCTTTTACATGGAAAGACAGGGAAAAGGTGGATTAATCGCCACTAATCTGGACACTAATCTGCATTGCTGGATGCAGTCATCTTTGGGTGCCTCCAGGCATCCTACCCATCACCTGTGACATAACTAGCAAATCATGTTTTACAACAAATTACTAGCCTGTAAGTGCCATATAATTCAGTGGACCTATATGAACCATAAATAGCTCTTGAATGAACAGAGTGATGAAAATAATTGCCTTTTTTAGCATAGGAGAGCAGGTAGCATGGAGTAGCCAGTCTCCTACTTGTGAGTTTGGAGAATAACAGTGTAAATTGGAGACCTATGAAAATATAAACAAGTAAATAGCTTCTGTGTGTGAAAATGAGAAAGCTAAACATGTACAACCATGTACATGTTCAGGTGTGTCTCCTCTGTGATGGTTAAAATGATGGGGTGGGAGGAGACCAGAAAGAGATGAAATTACAGGTGATCATACTCTACAGCTGTAGCAACACAAATGTTGAGACTGGCATGCTATGGAAGGAAGGTGTCCTGCTTTTTCAACTCTGCTACTAGAATCTAGCTTGCTACTGAACTGCATGAGTACTTCTGCAAGCACAGAAGTCACTGCTGCAGCTGGAGTTAGTGTGGACAGGGAGAGGATGGGGCAATTTTAGCAAAAGTGCTGAAAGTGCCACGCTTGCTTGAGTTGTTTGTCATGGCCTTGAAACAGAATTAAGGGCTAGTTGAAATGCTTTATTTATCCTTTAGCATCTCTTTTTGAGTGGTGTCTCTAAACACAGGAGTTTTGGCAGCCTCTTTATCTTGTCTATGGTCTGGTGTTCACCTTTAGTAGCCAGAAAGATGCTTTTGCTTATGTCTCCTGGATGAACCTGGGAGGTGACTAATGCTGAGGTCTGATAAATATGCCACAAAGTGATTTAAACATGAAAGCATGTTCATCCTGTGGATTGAACTCCCCATAGTAGAAATCTGACTGTACCCAGCAACATGATGGAAAACCATGTGCTTCAGGCATCCTCCTGTTCTCCTGGGCTTTAGAAACAGTGGCTTTAAGTTATTTTTTAGTATTTTGGAACCTTGACAGCAATTGTGGAAGACGTCAAGGCTGACTTACCTGAGAGCTCTGAACTGAAGGCTCCTTCTCAAAGCTGTGTGTATGTAGCGGCCTCAGCATGCAGGTAGAAACTGTTTCATGGAAGTGTAGATGAACTGTTTTTGTGAGAAAATCGTTACCAACAGACTGTAAGCCCCAGCTGTAAATCACATTGGAGTCTCCAGCAGTGATACTGAGAAATGTTGGTATGTCTTAACTCTTTACTTATGCTCATCAGCTACGTAGCTTTGTTTTTCTTCTTTAATATTTCTTCTTATTTAATCACTAGAACTTTAAACATTTATTCCTGCAGAAGAGCACGTTGTATTTAGTGATAGTCCTCACTGCTGCTGAGGTGGCTGCGTCATCTGGTCTGCACTGCAAGCTTCTGTTGGCCGAAGGTTGTGAGTGGTTTTTGAGGTTTCTTGTTTTGTTTATATATGAGGGGAGCAGTCTCTGTCCTTGGCTCTGATAGGTTACAGGTAAAAAAAACCCAAAAACCGAAAAACAACAAACAAGAGTGATCTGGAAATACCTCTAACTTTTTCTCTTCTATTCTATTATCCTTTTACTTTACATCCTTGAGTAATCTCAGGAATCCTTTGTGGAAGTTGGTGGACTTATCTGTTAGCTGTATGTCTTCATCTTGCTGTATGCCTTTTTTTTTTTCCCCAGAAGGAGTAGTTCATGTAACTATCTCGGCAGTGAAGCAAGCTTGAAGCCTTCAGCTGCTCTGGCAGCTCGGCTTAAGAGGCTGCTTCCCCAGCTAATTGCCTACTTCCTCTGCTGAGGTTCTTCATCTGTGTTACAGAAATAACCATGAACTGTGTGGAGGCTTCTCAGCCAACGCAGCACACAACTCAGCCAACAAACTTTCAATCTGAACTGAATCAGATGGTTTAATATATCAGGCCATGACCTGCTCTTGCAGATTCTTATGCATAGCACATATTCGGTTATCCCTGTTATCTGGGGAAATTTCAGTCTTGCCTTTCCAGAAACCTGTAGTAAAGCAGTAATTGGAAGTGAGGTCGGCTTAATGAACAGTGCATTTCCTTAAATACACGCCTTCTAAATAGCTGTTGATTCTCTTATTAACTGGTTAATAAAAGCCTTCTTGCAGAAGACTGAGAAGATGTGTATCAGAGTGTACAGTTAGAGATCCCAGCACAATGCTTCATTCCTGCATCCTTACTAGGTGTGATTCTTGCGTCTGTGATTTCTGATGCTTTTATGGTTGTCTGGTTCTGCTAGAAAAGAGGAAAAAGATGAATGTAAGTAAATATCCATATGCTTAAAGAACAATGTAAATATACCCTATTCTTCTTTTGTTAACCTTTAAGCTACTTCTGAAATTGGTTGAGAAAAGGCCACTAGAAAACTGGTATCTGCTCTTTCTGTTAGTTTAAGTCTGTTTCAGTGATGCTATCCCAGAGACAGAATACACTCTTTTCATCTTAATTGTAATCCTTGCCTACATTACATTTTAGGAGTTATTCTCATCTGAAATACTAGATAACAAGTGAAGTTTCTAAATTCACTGCAAATAGGAAGTGGTTGATTACTATTGTACAGTATGATTAAGAGACTAGTCACATCACACTGCATATCTCCAACCACAAGTGCAGTAAATGGTAAGAACAGTGTTACTGTCTCCCCAAGTATTTTGTCATAGTAGCATTACTTAGATACAAATGCTTTAAGTTTTCAGGTCTTGGATATCAGTGAGTTTGTGTAAGTAAAAGTTCTTATAGAAGAAGTTTTTATTAACAGAGAATACTGGAGTTCCAGTTTATTTTTTATGGTGAAATGTGTGTATCAAATACAACTGTGTAGCTTTACAGAACAGCCAATGCTGTTACTAGCATAGCCTTATCTCTTGTAGGAGAAAAAATAATGCAAGTAATTCAATATTACTAAAGTTTTATTTATTCTAAGTGGGACTTCTTAAAGGCCACGTGGAAGACTGAGAGCTTTTCTCCTGTTACCAGTTACGTGCCTAACCAAAACATGTATGGGCTTTACTTAGATATCATGTAGCTGATGTGTCCTGCCATCTTTCTTAGCTTCTCAGGACTATAAAAATGTTACTGCTCACTTTATTTTCAGTTGTACTGTAAACCCAGACTGAACCATAGGCTGTGGAATAATGGGAACTGGGCTTTGGAGGGTTTAATATGAAATACAGATAATTCTGTAAACCTAAAAAGTTTCAATTCTGGAAGCAAACAATCTATTTTCTACTTTGCAGCAACTCATGTTTTGTCAAAGCCTACTGAAAAATTTTGCTGTTGAAGACTTGGTTCTGCCTTCAGCTTTTATTTTTTTGCACAGACTTTTTTCTTAGTTCTTTATGTCTGAGTGTTACAGAGAGTAGTGTCTTAACCCTTCTGAAGAAGGAAGTGTACTAGGAATTTCCCGATGTTCAGTCTGCTCCAAGCACAGCTCTTCTTCCAGTCTCAAGGTGGCTGTGCAACAGTCTTCAAAAGGCTGCTTCTAAGAGCTCAGCCTGTTATATGCAGCATGTATATGCGGCACCTGGTATATGTGGTATGTATTGCTGGCCAGCACATTAAAATTGACCTGTGGAGAAAAGGAACATATTTCAGTTTGTCCTGCAGTGGTGTAGAGGTGTGGGAGTTCTGGTATCAGAAGACCCCTGTAGCAAGTGAAAATGAACAAAAGTACTGGACTTTTCTTTAATAATTTTAAGAAATAAAAGAAGGTCAAATACTGTAGCAGAAGCAGGGGTTAGGGTAAAGGTGGTGGTGAGGTACCTGATAAGACATCAGCCAGTGTTTGTCCAGCACCTTGTTGGAGTTACTTCCTAAGTCTGCACTTATGCAGCCTGTTGCTAAAGAGTTAATACCCTATTATACCCTGTTACCTGTTAATACCCTTTATTAATGGGAGCTTGCAATGCTGTAGGTCTGGCTTTGGCTCTTAATGAGCCAGTACTTGCATAGTGGGTGTTGTTAATGTACATTAAATGTGGGAACTGTGGTTCTATGAAGGCTTTTCTTTCCCAAAAACTTAAGCCTGGGTTATGGTTCTACTGCTAAGTTTTATATAAATGAGCCATCATTCATCTTTCTGAGGTAAATTGAGAGCAAGAGGGTACAGTCTCACTGCTATGTTGTGAAACACTACTGTGATGCATCTTTTTGGGAAACTGGTTCTGCAGCATTAGTCATGATGGGCTGACTGTTTCTCCATTATGTTAAAATAACCACATTGCATAAAGAACTTAAGATCAACAAAACCCACTTCTTTAATAAAGAGACAGCAGTAAATTAAAAAGATAATTCTCTTTAATCTTCCTGATATATTAAGACTTGATAATAGATCTTAGAGAAGGCTGTGGAAACCTTGCTTTAAATATGTGAGTAAATAACACAAACTTGAATAGTAGCTGTTGAGCTTGCCATAATGAGAGAACACAGATAAAACTTGAAAATGGTGCTAGAGACAATTCTGGACTTTACAGTTCTAAGTCCCCTGTGCTGTGATATCAGCAAACTTACTTCAGGAAGCAGAGCTCAAGTTGTCTTTTTAAATTATGTATGTGGGGCATGGAAGTAAAAGCAAATATACATAAATGCCTATCTGTTGAAATGCTGAATAATGCCTGTGTAGTTGTAGTAGTATGGTTATAACTGAGGGGTGAAATAACAAGCTACAGGAAGTTTTAAATGGAGCTTGTCTCTGTCCCTCCTGCTAAATGGAAACTCCCAATAAATGGTGATCAGGACTCTCCATAAAGAATCAGTAAACTCCAACTTTCAGCTCCCGGGGGACCTGTGCTTGGACAGTGAGATGGTTCCTATCTGAAGCCAGCCAACTTTACAAGCCGGTGCTCTACTGGGAAATTCCCCCTTGGCAGAGAAGGCTGGTTGGACACAGCTGAATGGGAAGCATTCCAGATGAAAATGGTCCATCTTGCAACAAACACAAATCTGCTAATAAACGGAGAGAACTGGAAATACAGAAAGGACTACAGAAAGGACTAAGGTTGAAAGAGGAAAGCCTCAGAACCAGCACCATGCATCTTGCTGTTGTGTGCAATGTTGACTGTAGTGCCAGAAGTCAGACCAATATCTTCACATGCAAAGTGTGTTCTTAAAAAAACCCTTCCATCTCACCTCCACATAGAAGTTGAGTTTATCTCCTCCATGGTGACTTACGCCTTTTCAGAGCAATGTGAGTACGGACCAGTTGAAAAGCTAGCAATTGTCCCTCCTTAGTAATGGTCTGCATATACTAAACCTTCTGGGTTTTCAGTGGAAAAAATCCATTTTGTTAGATATTTTGCAGGTGACCTGACATGTTGATGTAACATAGCATTTCTTTTTTGAATATATGGGAATGTCTGGTCTTTTTCGCTTGTTTAGGGCAGGAAGAACAGTGAAGAGTCTTTAGGTGAAAGGTAAGTGCCAATATTCAGGATGTACCTGGAAGAAAAAAAAACCCACTTTACAATTCTGTCGTGAGGAAGAGGCCACTTCTAAACTTACCTGCATTTAGACTGTGCAATGCTGCTCCAAACCTGAAAACATATTTGGATGTAGCAGAGACCAAGCAGTATGGTAGGAGACTATACTGAAACTGAAGGCTTTGGGATGTAAGATGCTTAGGCATAAGGGGAGTTGTGAACACCTGTGAAAGAGGAGAGGAGATGCCTACCAACTGACTTGAGTGTTTTAATATGCTGCCAATTGTGCATCTGAAAAACAAGGCCCAGCATGTCACCTTCCCATTGCAACTGAATGGTCTTGTTACTTTGGAGAAACAATTGCTGTGTGCTTGGCCAGCTCCTTAAATGACTGTTAACAAGTTTGGTTGAGTATTTATTCAGTCCTGCTGGAGAGAGTTCATTAAATGCCTGAAGTGAAACTGCTTTTTCTGAACTCACATGTCAGTTGAAATAAAACTTTTAAATTAGTAGCACAGATGTCACTGACAAGAAAACTGCAACATCTCAGACTTGGAGAAATCCCTGAATGTTTGTCCTAGGTGTCCTAGGATGAGTTTCTCTGGGCATGCAGGCCACCCATGGCTCAGTGGCTCTGAGGTCTTTGGGGTGAGTACAGTGATCCCAACAGTGCTGTGAAACTCTGTTTTTCAGTTTTACTCTGTTGAGCTGTGCTTGCTGCTGTTTTGGTTGCTGCTGTTCACTAAAGTGAAATCTGATGTCTAAGCTTCTTTATACTTGATATGTCATTAAAGAAACTGCAAAATCGGTCTTGCAGCTGCAAGAATGAGCGTTTTGGGTTATACTTTCTTGCTGTTGAAGTCAGGCTTCGAAATAAACACTTGGAGGTCTCACAGGATACTGATGTGCAGTTGGTACAGATATCTTAATCTGTGCACAGTTGCAGTTTCTCAGTTCACTTTGAAGTGTTCTTCATGATCTCTGGGACAGGTCTTTGCTCCAGCTTACACTTTAAATTTAGGTATTTTTTTTTTTTCAGATCATGTTTTTGTTACTGATCTCGAACCAAACTAACTTCTCTTCTTCTTGGGAAGAGTGCAGCAGCTTGATCTGGCTCTGAAAATGGAAGTCCTTCCTAAGCTAGTTCTTTCCTGTAGTAGAATCTCCATACTCGGCAGCTTTTTGTGCCTAGGGCTGAAGATGTAATTTCTCCCTGCTCCACCAAATGCCTTTCTAGACTCAGATCAAACAGTTCATATTAATGTAACTGCTTTTGTACCATGCATTCTGTAAATGTAGGCTGAAAACATTATGTCCTCTGTATTGACATAAATACTTCTGTAATAACCTCAGCCAGAAACTTAAACTATGTGTTGTGGGTGATGTGCGTAGCTGAGCCTAGTGAGAGTTGAGTGTGCTGCCTAGTATGTATTAGGGTTAGTATTTGCAACACCAGCTGGAAGCTGAGGTCATCTGAAGATTGGTAGCCTGAAGACATTTGATCACCTGGCATGAAACAACACATACTGCCAGTGCAGATGTGATCTGCTCGGGTGTTCCTCTCCTGCTTTCCCCAGAATCCTGTGTCTGATGAGCCTGTCTAAAAATACACAGTGACTTAAACTAGGCACTTAGATATATAGGTGGTAACTACTAATTTAACATTGTGTATAGGACTTGGTATAGTGTTTTTCAGTGAGACAGGTGGAGTAATGAGATTACTGGTACATGTGCTGTGAACAAGGCATCTCTTAAGCTGAGTGCATGACACTCATCTCTTATTCAGAACCTTTAGTGTTAGGGTTAAGAGCTGGATTAGCATGCCAAATTTCAATTTGTTTTCGGTTTTTATTAATCTCTAAATGCATTTCTTTGAGTCAGTCTCAGTATTGACATTGTTTACAAGTTCAAGCTGTGGGACTCTGTAAGTTCTCATTCTAAGTGGGCAGCCTACCTTGAAGAGGGGTGCTTTATTTTTAATGCAGCATTTTTCAAAAGCCCACATTTATGTAAATTAATTTGCCTATACACCTTCTCAGTTAATGTTGTAAGAATATAAAGGTCATAGGCAAAGAAGTGCCTAGCTTGTATTTTTGTTTTGCTTTCTGAAGCATTAGATGCAAATTTAACTATCACTAAGTTTTTAGCTTTGGTATCATGAAAGCTTGTTGGTACTCTGTATAGCAGGTCAACTGTTTCCCATCCTACACATCCTACCTCCTTTTGGATTTTTTTTTTCTTCTTGCACTGTACTTCAGCTGTTTGTTTCAGGATATGCAAATATACTTGCACTTCTTGTTACCGAGCAGCACAGAAGTTGAATATGCTGAAATCCATGCCAGAACCACTAATAACCGAATGTCACTTCTACTTGAAGATGAAATTAGCTCCTCAGTTAGCTGGTGAAGCTATGTAATGAGCACAGCAGGGTCAAGAAGTGACTGCTCTGAGCTAATGCTGGAAAAACAGTTTTATTCTTTTCCTATGCTCAGAGCACTGCACAGCTTTGTTTTGCTTATTGAGTAGTTACCTGCTAGAGAACATGTTTCAAAATGGAAACCAACCTTCCTTAATGGTATAGCAGGAGGAAGGAGTTAGGCAAGCAGGGAGACCTCTGGGGAAATCAGGTGCAGAAGGTAATAGTTTTTCCTGAAATGAAAAAGACAAAACCGAAATCCTGCAGAAGTGGCCTTGGGAGCAGAGTTATGTTGTTTTGACAAGGCTTCACACGCGTGTCATGGGGAAAATGCAGGGCTGTTGGTAGCTGTCACCCTGAGCCTGGCAGGGGCTGTCACCAGTGAAGTAGAAAACTTGAGAGTTGCAATATATTGTGGTAAAGGAAAAGAGGAGAGAAATCTCTGACTTCAGTTATGTACTGCATCTGCACAAGCTGAAATGACAATGAAATGTTGTTTTATTTGATGTTGTAGAAGTGTCACTATATACTTAAGACAATGTAACGTGTCAAGGGGAGATACACTCAGCCCATTCTCTTCTGGTTTTCCAGTTGGGTCAAGTGGAACTGCCTCAATCAAAACCAGAGTTTTCAAATTACAGCTCAATTTGTGTGCTCTGTATTGCCTGTCACTACATAGGACAGGCTCTATTGCACCCATATTAACTGCTTGCTTTTAAGTGCGAAAAATCTCTCATAGTTGTGAAGTTTGGGGGTTGGTGTTTGGTTTCTTTTTGCCAAGATACTAGGTAAAGGTGAAAGTCTGGTTAGTCAGGTCTCTGAGTAGGGAAAAGAGATGGTCACCAAACCATCAAAGAAAACCATTAAACCCAAACCCCATCTTCTCTTGGAGTGGCAAGCCACATGTACCTCCTGCAGGGTAGCATGCCATTAGTATAGAGCTGCTGCCTGGGAAAGAGGGAAGCTTTTCTCTGAAGAACAAAACTAAACATTTCAGGTTGTTGGTTTGTGCTAGTATCAGACAACATTTAAGAATTTTCCTTATTTTAAAAGTACAGATATCCTTTCCCTCTCAGGCTGCTGATCCTCCCCATGACTGCTTCCTGCTGTAGCCAGTGGTGGGAGGTGCAGGACAAATCTAGGAAGTGATCAGCTTCTGGGGGGTCAGAGGGCACTTGGGTTTTCCTCTTGCAGGTCTGAGCTGCAGCCAGACAAATCCAATCTAGTTTTCAGAGTAAGCTTGAGCAGTGCCAGTATGTGCTAGTATGGAGCTCCTTTAGGAAGGAATTGTACTTCAGTGGCTCCAAATGGCTCCGGGGATTAGCAGGTTGATGGGAAAAGCTGTTAATTAGTGGGTGAGCTGTTAACCTGCTTTGTAGGACAGCCTTTTCACTTTCACTTGCATAACTTAAAACAGTCCAACAGGTTCTTCTGGTAACTGCTATACTAGCAGTTGGGTTGAGGGCAGAACGATGTCTCAACTCCTGTGTTATTCCACGTTCAGCACTTGGTTTATTGCGTGTCGCAACAGCAAACTTTGACAAAGCCCATTTCATCCCCTGAAATGGTGTAGAAGACGGTGGAAATGCTGTATTTGTTACTTTCAAGTGTTTAGCACAGCTAAAGCACATGCTATTAAAAGATGATTAAACGAATCTGTGCAAACACCAGCTGGTTTTGTGGTAATGAAGTGCTCAGCATGGTTTGAACTTGCAGCGTAGGTAGGCTGTGCAGCAGCAGGTTCCTTGGCGCAGCATGCCCTGTGGCCTGTGGGGGAGGTGGCCACCAGCACCCTGCAGCCCAGCGCTCCCCTGGCCCCCAGCTCAGGTGTGCAGAGGGCTCAAGGGCAGGAGAGACCTATTTGGGGGTTTTACATGTGGTATGCAAATGAATTTTAATCAGTTGCACCCTTCTGCAGCCTGGTTAGCCTTTGGTGAGCTAGGGAACTAGCTGACTCCTCAGCTTGCTTGAGATGATCACCTAAGTGTTTCTAGAGCACTCAGCTCAGTGGGGGAACAGGCTTGCTTGTTGGTCCAAAAATGGAAGTCAGGACTCTTGAACTATGCAACTGAAATGTCTGAATATAAACGTTGTGAATCAACCTCTCAAAGGTGAGCAGGGAACCTAACTAATTTTGTGAAATAGGAGATAATTGCATGACTGTCCCTCTAAGTACCCGTTTGCCCTAAAAAAAAAGAGGATAGAACACAGTTCCATGAGGAGAAAATGCAGCCTGGTAGTTACAGTAGCAAGTGTTTACAGTTTTGGCTTGGTTCTTTAATCAGTTGCTGATAGGTCCTGAACAAACTTACTGCTGCTTGTGCCTCAGTTTCTTTGAGGTCATGAGTGTAACTATTCTGTTAGATTTTAGATCTGCGGATGAAAATTGGCCCATTTTGTGAACTTCCTTCTGTTCTCATTAGCTACTGAATCTCAAGTAGAGAGGTACAGGCTAAAATCCAAACTTAATCTTGCACTTTAAAATCCAAAGTCATCTTCTGATCCCATTGTGCAATATGCCAGTTATGCAGCTAACTTATTATTCTAGGCAGGTGTAAATTCCCACAACAGAAGGTCTGTTTGCATATATATATGTGTGTGCTTCTGTTCACTGCAGAAAATAATCTGTAAAACACACTGTGCATCACATCTTGGTGGGCGAGGAGCATACCATGAGGCTTCTTAGCACTAATCCTAAAGGGCAGTTTAAATAGAATGCTGAGACTCCATTTACCTGAAATACAAACCTAACTGAACTTACGTGTGGTAGGAGGTAGTCCTCCAGCTTGATAGCTTTTGTCTTGTTACATAGTCACTGATATCTAGCTAGTTTGTGATTGTCTGTTTCTGGAAGTCCCTGGAGCCTTAGACATTGGCACTAGTAAAATGCAGGTGTGAGTCCTGGTGCCAGAGCTCTGAATGGTGTGTGGAATATGTGCAAGTCTTCAGGTAAATAGGAATTTAAGTTGAAAATAAGAATGTTGTACTTGTGAAAGCTGACTTAACTTTCCCCTCTTGTTTTCTTACAGGTATCTCTAAGCATAAATCATGAACTGGCACCTCCTGCTTCTCATCGCTCTTGGGATTTTAACATCTGTATGTTCCCAGTTCAGTTTTTATCCTCTGGAGGAACTTAGCTCTGATGTTGGAATCCAGGTCTTCAATCAGATTGTGAAAGCTAAGCCTCAAGACAATGTTGTCGTTTCTCCTCATGGGATTGCATCGGTCCTGGGGGTGTTGCAGCTGGGTGCTGATGGCAAGACAAAGAAGCAGCTGACTACTATGATGAGATACAGTGTAAATGGTCAGTGATTCCTGAGGTGGTCTTGGGTTTGTTTTGTAAGGTCTTGTGCTGTTTTGAAATGGCTTTCCAAGTGTAGTACACTGCATCATACACTGATTAACTCTGTTTACCAAAGCACAAAATGGACACACTTGAAGTTAATTGGCAATTTGAGTTATGGGCATGTACATATCCTTCAACTGGCTTATACACAGCTCTGTGAAGGGCTTCAGGGCCCTGGATAGAACTGGCTTCATCTTTGCAAAATTGATTTTCCAGAACAGAGAGGATGGCAGTTCGGGAACTGTGCAGGAAAGCTGCAGTGTCCCATTTCAGGCTGTACTGTATAGCCCTTAATGTGGCATCCCTCAGATAGCAGGGGAAGAGACTGTTTCTTGTCACGGCAAAAGCAATGCAAACTCTAACCATACCATCGATACTTTCACTCTCATGCTCTTCAGCTTTGTTCATTTGTGTTTCTGCTATCAGGATCCCTGAATCTGTAGTTCTTGTAGTGCCCTCTTCTTGAAACAACTGTTTCTGCTTTTCTCTGTGCCTGACACTGCATGCATCTGTGTTTATATTCCTCTGCCAGTGTCTGCCCCTTGAGAGGGCGTAGGCTGAAGATTCTTGCTGCTTTACTTTGCATGTTGAGTATTTTTGTGAGTGTTTGCCAGAAAGATTTAACATCTTAGTGCCAGCATTCTGCCTTCCTTCCAAGAATAGGGAACCCTCAGAGAGGTAAGTGCATGTTTGAATCTTGAAGAGTATTGTTATATAACTTGTTGTCATGTCTTCATTTGCTTTGCTGTTTTGGTCCTGGGTTTAAACTACAGCAAAATGATTTGTCAGCTTAACATCTGGATGTTGTAAATGTACATCTCTTCATGGGATTATCAACTTCAGGAACATTTGAATGCTCAAAATATAGGTAATTGCAAAATTTTTGAAACATTCTATCAACTGGTTTTATTTGGCTTGCAGACTCTCTAATCTCAACCCTGACACACAGAGGTTCTCAAACTCCTTAAGTAGCCAATACCTTGTTACAGAGACTTTTTATGGAATGCTACCTATATCTTTGCACAGATCTTCTCTGCTCTAGTTCATGATTGCCTTACAATCCTTTGGCAACTGCAGCAACTGCTTATTTGAAAAGGTAATAGTTGAAAAGTGTTTAATCTATCTTTAGCTGTCTTTTAATGCAATTTAGCAGCTGGAAGCAAAGAGGAGAGCCAGCATCATGAGACCAGCCAGCTCTCCCCGGACCACCAGAAAGTACTCCGTGGGCCACCAGTGGTCCGCAGAATACAGTTTGAGAACCTCTGTTATGGTATGTTCTCCAAAAGAATTTGCCCATAATATTGGAGAGTGAACATGTAAAAATTTAATATAAATGGTACTGCTGAAGCACTGGTGATACGTGAAACAGCAAAGCCATCTGAGGCTGCTTCTTGTATGCAACAGAGTATGACTTCAAACTGATTTATTCCCTTCTTATCTCTTATCTCAAGTTTGTCTACATAAGGAAACAGTCTGGAAATGTTTCTGCCTAAATTGTGTTGGGAAACAGAGAGCTCACCAATAACAGCTGTAAAAACAGCCAACCAAGGATCCTGTTCAATATAAGGCTTGAAGTTTCTTGCCTGGCAATAACTTCCTTGTGTAGACAAGCATTCATTCATAAGCCATAACAACTGGGAGAACTGGGTATGGTAAACATACCAGTTCTTCTGTGCTGCCACATGCCTTCTCTCATGCAGTAAAGGAGCTAGCAAGCACTCAATGCAAGCTGCTTTCAGGTCCTAAAGATCTTGACTTGTAAGCACTGGAACCTACTGCTTTCCCTTTTTCCTTAAAAAAAAAAAAAAAAGCAAGCTCTTCTGTTTAGGGTTTGACACCTGCTTTTAATGCAAGAGTCCTAGTCTTTAAGGAAACTAAGGCTTGATTTGAGCCTTATTATAGAAATCCTGACAGCTTCCTTTATTTTCCAGTAAATGGAAAGGAAGAATGGTGAGAAAAGAACTTACGCTTTTCTCTGTGGTTCAAGACCACCTGCATAATCCTGCGGACCTGTAAGCACCAAGTAGGGTGAGCCCTTGGCTTCCTTTGCCACTGTCACAATACTGAGAAGTGAGCTGGATGCTTCTAATATGAAATACATTTTGGAACAGTCTCTTTTGTGGAAGAGTGTGATTAGTAGCTCAGCACTAAGACTTGAACCTCGATATTATCCCCAGCACTGTCTGCAGCATTCTGAGCTGACTAGAGGGGCAGCAGGCATCACAGTGAAGGTCATATTTTTCTTGGGAAACAGTAGTGTTCTTCAGATGAGAGATCAGGAAGAGGTATTTTAGAAGGCCTCTCAGAGTGCCTGCTTTGGTCTCCTTTTCTACTCCAACACTCAATGTCTGACCTTTCATGTCATTAATAGTTGCATATAAAGTAACCGTTTGTTCATCTTTTATTCTAAATTAAACTTGCTGTTCTTTCCAACTAGGAGTTGGTAAAGCGTTAAAGAAGATAAACAGGCTCATAGTCTCAAAAAAGAATAAAGACATTGTTACAATTGCTAATGCAGTGTTTGCAAAGACTGGCTTTAAAATGGAAGTGCCTTTTGTTACAAGGAACAAAGAGGTGTTTCAGTGCAGTGTCAAGAGTGTGGACTTTGAGGACCCAAATGCAGCATGTGATTCCATCAACCAGTGGGTGAAAAATGAAACAAGGGGTGAGTATGGGCAAGTGCTTTCTGTGCATGGCAGGGTGGTGTCTGAGACCTCACAGATTTGGATGGAAATACTAGGCAAAGATGGGAAGGTAGGAAAAGCTCTGCCTTGCTGTTGAAAACCGTTGGGTTTTTTTTTTAAGGTGGCATTAGTACGATGTTTTGGGTCTGATGGGCCAGGAATCTTGCTGCTCCAGCAGATGTGCCTGTCTGGTTAGCCTTGAGGGATGTGTATAATGTCTGTTCATCTGCCCATGGGATCAGTGGAGCTTCTGCTGTTCTTTGCCTCCACATAGTGTAGCTCCAAGAGATCTCCAGATATCTCAAACATAAAAGGTGCTTCAAGCAACTCTGATATTTGACTCAGTAAATAGATTTGTGGAAAGCTGTAGAGCAGTTCAGCATTTGTTCTTACTGCTCTAAACTCTTGCAAGATGTGGCCATGTTATTAAAATTCATATTTAGTGGAGGATTTTTATTTAAACCTGTAATTAACCATGCCTTGATAGAACTCCAGATTCAAGCCTCTTGGCATCTAGCTACTGAAACCAGGGATCATGTTTTGTTACATATAGTCTAGGTGAGCTACACGTTTGGTATCTTAGAGTTAAAACTACTGCCTGCTGGATGTGAGGAGTGTTCCTGATGTTGGATGTGGTATTTGTGACGTGAGGCTGTCAAATTCTTTCTCTGCCATGTCACCAGTTTTGCATAGCAATGTTGCAAGCAGTTTGTGAGCAAGGAAGTGCTTGAGCTCAAACTACTACCACTACCACTGTAAGGTAGTCTTAGATCTGATCACGTGTTGGAAAGGATAAGATCCTGTTTTAAGTCTGTTGATTAGCAAGATATGTTTGCATTCTAATTATCTCAAAGGTGTACTTTTTGACAAAGAGTATTACTGGCTTTATAAACCTCAAATGTATTGCCTAATGAGGAGCTGTCACACTCTCAGATCAAGGGGCCGAAGTAATGTGTACTTCAGGCTCTTAATGGAACAGTTGGCCAGAATTATGATGGCAAATACTCATGACATACTTTATTTCTTCTAGGTATGATTGATCAGGTTTTAGCTCCAGATTATATTGATGGCAGTTTGACCAGACTGGTTCTAGTAAATGCTGTATATTTCAAGGGCTTGTGGAAATCACGATTTCGACCAGAAAATACAAAGAAACGGCCTTTTTATGGAGCCGAGGGCAAGACCTACCAAGTTCCTATGCTGTCCCAACTATCCATCTTCCGCTGTGGTAAGCTCACTAACTCCCAATACCACCAATTGCTGTAAAGTTTTCCTTCAAACTGGAAGAAGAGTTTGCTGTAGGTGTGGTGGGCAATGGTGTAGGAGGCTTTGTATTGCAGGAGTCTCCTGTACTGCTGAGGTATGAATGAGCTTGCTGTGCAAGGTATTTAACAGCTGCTTGAGGTTAAATCCTCTGTACTTGCCTTACACTTTTTAAAAAGGAAAATCCAAAATTCTTCAACTGAGAACTTTCCACGTTATTTAGATTTTGCAGTAAGGAAAAGCCCTGATTACTTTTTTTTTAAGGGGTGAGAATAAAGGAGAACTGCTAACAGAAACAGAACCCTGAGGTTTATCTGGTCATGAACTGTATATGAAAAAGATGAGAGTAGAGTCAAGTTGATCTATATTTTACTCTATAATAAAGAAATAGGATGTGCAGAGTTTCTGGTCCTAACAGAGAAGCACAGGGTTAGTGTGTTAGCTATGTCTCTAAAGGTGTGAAGCTGCTTTTCAAATTCAAGTTGAGTCACAAGGTGAAAAGATGTTCAGCAGGTTCAGCCAGGCTTTCCATCAGAGACTCTGACGTAACACAGGCAACTTAGTGCAACTGAAGGCATACTTCAGAGCTTTAGCATTGCAGCCTTATGGAGATTTTAATGGTTATAGTGAGAATGAAGTTCTGGTAAAGAACAGCTCCTGTTGCATCCTTTTAACAAGAGAGTAGTGCTGCCTGGAACTAGCTTGTATATGTGCTAAATACAGTCTGAGAAACAAGCCTGAGAACATAGCTTGTTATAAATCCAGAAAAACAAGACACGTTGTGCTTTTAAATGCCTAGTTTTACTGTCAGTGGTGCTCAACTAATAACAGTAGATTTCTGTTAAACAGCTGTAGCTTTCTGTCCTAAGCTTACATATTAGAACAGATGTCATGTCATACTTAGAGATAACTGCTGAAAGTGTGAGTTGGGGGTGCCTACTGGAGCATATACTGTGGAGTTTGGAAGAAGTTCATAACTTAAGACAGGCTTAAGCAAGACTATATCTTGAAGACTTTTGACTTTTTATTCCACTACTGGTTAAAAACTCCATTATGTTGGCCTATATGTTGAGCTGTTTGAGCTTTTGAGGCTAGAAAGGAAGAAGAGAAATACTGCCAAGTTAAGGCTTGGTTTAGGTCAGCTATCTCGGGATATCCCAACACAGGGCTTCTATCTGTTATGCTTGAAAAGGGATATTTTAAAAGTCTAAGCTGCATAAATTCCATCAGTTAACTGTGAAGGTGAGCTCCCCCAGTGTTTGCTGTGCCCTAGCATTAATGATAGTAGCCCATAGCAGATCAGGAAAGTTGTACTTCACTGTAGGACAGTTCACACTTTGCTGTCCTGTAGCTGACTTTTGCAACCAGTGTTCTGTAGGCCCTAATCTGAGAAAAACCATCCTAATAAAAGGAAATAACCAAACTGCCAAGCTTAACACATTTCCTGCCAAACAGATGCAATACTGCCAATTTTCTAGCAATGTGAGCTCAGTCAAGGCAGATTCTGTGGCCCTGACAACAAGATTAAGTTTCTGATGAAGATATCAGTTTTCATCTTGGGCTGACAAGTGCAGACTTACATGAAGGGAGAAGACAGTAAGATCTTACTGCTATCCAAAAGCTTCCCAAGAAACCTTGTCTGTAGTTTAAACTGACAAGTTTTCACTTGAAACTCATATAAAAAGTGTTTGCTTCCAAGTCATATGCCAGAAATCCTGCAGTAACCAAAGAGAACTTGGAGAGGATTGCTCTTCCCAGCACTCAATGTAACTCGGGGAACGTTGCTATCTCACTCCTCCTCATTACTTGGCTTCCTGCACTGCCTCAAAGTGGCTGCTCTCCACTACCTTGAAAGACTTGGGACCTTATTAGGAAGCAGTCTTTATTAAGTAAGAAAGTAAGTTCCAGGACTGCTTTGTCCTGGAACTCTTCCAATGTCTCTTGGAGGAAAAAGGGTTTGTCTGCAAGATCTCTTCAGTTTGGAAAGGTAGTCTGGTGTTTTTATGCTCTTTGTTTCTCGGTGTTCAGGTGGTTCTGGTACAGCTGCGATCTGAAATAGAAATCCAGCTGATTCACAGACCTGGTGATTTCTAATATAGCTGGCTTGCTACTCTGGGCTGAAACAGTATGTGTATCAAACTCAAATGAGTATTTGCTTTCTGATGTCATTCTATCTGTGCTTTTTGTCAACCTAGTGTCTGTACAGAGCCCACACCACTTGAGAAGGGCTGCCTAGCAGGAAGGCAGGCAGCCTGGCACATTAGTCAATTTTTGCCTGCGTCTTAAGCTTTCCTAGCAGACTCTTATAGCAGTGGGTGTCTAAAGATAAAATAGAGGTTTAAGGTTGTAGAACTGTTGCTCATTAGCTTTGCTTATTTTTTTTTTGTTTTTTAGGCACTACAAGTACTCCAAATGAGCTGTGGTATAATATCATTGAGCTGCCATACCATGGTGAAATGATAAGCATGTTGATTGCTCTGCCTACTGAAAGCACAACACCACTCTCTGCTATCATTCCCCACATCAGTACAAAAACAATAGGAAGCTGGATGACAACCATGGTAGCAAAAAGAGTGCAGGTTATTTTACCTAAGTAAGTACTAATATCCATTTTTCCTTCAGGGAGTGTTTTTGGGGTCATGCATTTATCATCTGACACAGGTGTTGCCCGAGGCAGCTTTCTTACATTAATTTTGATGCATTCTTTGTTCCAAATAGATTTACAGCAGTAGCAGAAACAGACTTAAAGGACCCTCTGAAAGCACTTGGTATAACAGATATGTTTGACCAGTCAAAGGCAAACTTTGCAAAAATAACAAGTAAGTTAATTTTTTTTTGAACCAATGGTAGACCTTACTCATCACTTCTGGCACTGACTAAAGCTCTAACTTACCAATGCAGCCAGCCAAGCATAGCTGCTTGCTTCTGTTGCATTGATGCAGTGACTCTTTTTGCCCCTTGGCTTGGATTACAGCAGTAAATGTTGGTCAACTTCTTAAGAATTGATATTAGAAGATGAGTGTCTCGAGCACTGTCTAAAACCTATGGCAAGACTTCTAAAAATAGTGTACCTCAGACTGCAACAAACACTGCAACTGCAATACTTAACTTTTCCCTGAACTATGTGTTTAATGAGTTCTTGAGCTGTATAGCAAAGCTCAAGGATTAAATTGCCACATTAAAGGGACTGGACCAAACCAGAGACATTAAATATTGGTATCTGAAAATGAGGTGGTAGATATTTGTGAACTCGTGACTCCAAAATGTTGTTTTATTTCTGTACTCTGCTTCTATTAAATTCCTGATTGGTTTCTATGGAGAGACCTAACAATAAGCCTGCCTTGTGCTGGCTTCATTTGAAAACAAATGCCTGTCACTCACTGAAAGAAAGAGATGTCTTGCCAAGTAAGATAAATGAGTGTAACTTTAAATTCAGATAGCATATTGTTTTCAGTCATTTGTTTAACTTAGAAGTGTTCACTTACACTTTTACTTCTATGAGCAAATAAGAAAACCTAGTAAATGGAGAGGAGAGAGGAGTAAGGTTATTCCCTTTTTTTGTAATCACTAAATTAGTGACTGTATTCAAAATACTACCAGTAGTGTTCTTCACTGGAACATCAGGATTGTAGCAGCTTTTCTTGCTCTTAGCTGTGCTTTCATAGGTGCTTGCTACAAGTTGCTTCAGGACTCTTGCAGTTTTACTGATAGTGCTGTTCTTTCGGGTTTTCAGGGACAGAAGGTCTTCATGTATCTCATGTTCTGCAGAAGACAAAAATTGAAGTTAGTGAAGATGGAACCAAAGCTTCTGCAGCAACAAGTAAGCATCTGTACTGATAACTGTCAGGCTTGGGAAAGCTATATTAGAAGGCTATACTTGTAGGCAAAGGTAGTCCACTGTGAGACCATTGCAGGAATGGGCCCTGACTTCAGATCAGCTGATGAATTTTATGTAATTTCTCAGAAAAATCCCAGCTTGCCAATATTGTTCAGACCACTGATACCCTCTGAGAAACATAAACAAGGATACTTCTGGAGAGGTAACAATTTGGCCACCAATGTAATGTTCCTGGCTATCCAGGTGGCAAAGAGGGCTAAGTTACTACATCCTTGGGTAACAACCCAAGACTTATTTCCAGTTTTCTGTGGGTCTTGTGTTCTCTTTTAATATGATTCCTAGAATAACATGTAACCTGTCCAAGGAGGTACAGTTTAAGCATTTATCTCTATCTGTGCAAGCTTCCAGTATACACTAGGAAGCTAAACTCTGAGTATATAGTCTGTTGTGGTACTTTGTCTAACTTTAAATCTTATCTTTTTTGCAAGCTGCAATTTTGATAGCCAGGTCATCCCCTCCTTGGTTCATAGTAGACAGGCCGTTTGTCTTTTTCATCCGGCACAATCCTACAGGTAAGCAGCATTTGGATGTCCTTTTTTGCTTTAGTTCAATATCAGCTTTACAGCAGACACAAAAGAAATCTGGAGCTACTGAATAGCTATTACTTTCATAAATAAATCATCCAAGTTGATATTTTTGCCTTTATTACATTATCTTATATGGAATACAATTCACAACAGGAAAAAAAGTAAGTATTTGCTGCCAAGTTAACAGAAACAATCATGACAGGTTCATGAGTACAAAAGAACTGTGTTTAATGGTTCCCCTGACTGGAAAGGAAAGCTGTCACTGACAATGAATTGGTAAATAGGACCCAGCTTTCTGATGAACAGTAAAATAGTGCTAGGATGAAGGCTACAATAGGATCTAGGCTGTTGCATCAGCCTGCTGTGAACAGAAGTGAGTGTTCAAATATAGTGATCATGGCTTCTTTGCAGTTTGGGATGACTCTCAGATAACAGAGCTGCCCCAGTTACTTTGAATAACTCATCTACTTCTTGAAGGATGATAGTTAAGCTAGTTAGTAGGGAACAAGGTAGAGCTGCCAGCACAGGGAGGTGAGTAGGCTCCTGGCAGCAGTCCCCATCCCAGGGCTCCATAGACTGTGTCTCTAGAAATATGAGCTGGCCACCTTATCCAAACAAATGCTTCCCTAGGCTCACCAACTTGAGGTTGGCTAGACAAGACTGATGAGAAGTTGGCTCAGCTGTGTTTTCCAGATTTCTTCTTTTCATGGAAAAAGACTAACTGTATTTGGTAATCCATGTTTTCATTTCATCCCTCAGGTACAATCTTGTTTATGGGACAAATAAACAAACCTTGAATGTGGAAAAGACTTTCTTCAAGAAGTAAACACTCATATGACACCCCTGTTCTGTTAAATATTTTGTACACTACTCTTTGACTTCACTCAAGAGCTAGTTTTAACCACTGACTAGGTTTTGAAATGGGAGTCGACTTAGTTCTGGCTTTGTGGGGGAAAAATACAGATCGAAAATGACAGTATCTCTTCAATGTCTAAAAGATTCTCTAAACTACTGAATGGTTACCTATGCTAACAAACTTTTGAGCTTTTTCTGTATCTACTAAGAATTTTATGTATGGCTTCTTGTGAGAGGATTTTAACAAAGAATGATAAATGTTCCTGTTAATGTTGGTTTCTTCTTGTGTGGAAATGGTCTAATTTTGTAGATACCACCTATCAAGATCACTTTTGGTTCTCAATATCCGGATATTCTTGGTAGAAATAGATTAAAAGTTCTAGCAATTTTTATTTTATATAGTGCATGTATCACAGAGTTTTAAAACTAATGTGGTGTTAGATACACATCACATTGTCCTGTCTTACTGTAATGTAAACTTGTTGTTGCTAGTATACACTTTCTATTCAATTTAAATTTTATATTTGTTTTTGTACAAAGGAAGAAATAAAAACTGCATTATGAACAGTCATGGATGTGCTGGTGGATATTTGGGTCCAGAGCCCTGTAATGTAATTGAGGCTTCCTACCAAGGAAGGTGAAAGAAGGGTGGTATTGTGAGACTCCTGTTGTGTCGGTGTGTTCTGGCTTTTGTTCAGGTTGTTTGGGTTTTTTACTGCCTGTTGTTGATTACAGAAGTGTGGATTAATTATCTATAGGCTCAGTATCTGAAGAGCAAACTCTATATTTGCTATGCCCAAGTTACTGCTAAAACTGCCATGTGAGGACATCTCAATGCACCTTGAGGCCTTTCTTCTGGCTCTCTATGATCTAGGTGCACATTTGCATCTCTTCAGCCCCTTGCAAGACTCTCCTGAGCAGAAAAAATCTCAAAAGCAGTAAATTCCTTTTGCCTGTCACAGATGGTTCTTTGTTTGCAAGTATGTTGTACTGCTCATGTGGCAACCGAGGGATTTGGACGGGTAAGGTAAATCCTTGAGATTGGCTGCTTCTCTTAAGGGCATCCTTACAGTGAGAAGAAGCTTGCTGATGGTGGTCTGCAGGGAGAAATTTCTGCAGTCTGATAGACCCAGTACTGGTGTAGGTCAATGACTGTTGCATGTATGCACAAGCTGGAGGATGAGTGAACATTGATTCTCTTTTGTCAGGTAAAAATAGAAGAAGTGAAAATGCTTCCAGCAGAAACCAGCTGTACTGGGAGGATGTCTGGCTCTAACTGCTGGGCTCTCTTTTTCTGCTTTATGGTCAAACATCACTTAAGAACAGCTCTGACTCGCTGACTTCTACGGGATGGGTTAGCTGCCTACTGTCAAATCCTCATAAGCTGAGAGAAGTGCTAGAGCTTTTCTGGTAGGGGCTGTGTGCTGCTGGCGGGGGGCAGAGTGGAAACAACCCAAACAAAAGCTCTCAAGTATGTGACTGATGTAACTAAATGTTCTAGTGCAGAGCAGGAAAACTCTCCTGCCTAGCTTAGCCAGGCTTGCCTTCAACTCCTAGGGTCTCATGGAGGTATAAGGAGCAAAAGTAATAACAATTGCTGCTGAGTCCTGTCCAGGTACAGTGACAGTTTTATCAGTTTGTCCTGTATCTAGTTTGGTTATGGTTTTTCCAGCAAAAAGAGAAATAGTGCCTCAAAACTATACAGGTAAGACCTGAGCTGGACATCAGAAGGCGTATGATGTAGGACAGGTCACTGCTGAGGTGCAAGGTGCAGCCTTAGGGCTCTGGAACTGTGGGATTGTATTTCAGAATAACAATACTGCCAATTTGAGATTAATTCTCATATTGCAGTTGTATTTTAATTTTCTAACTGCTTCTATTTGATGTTTGTGGTAAGAATTCAAATATGAAAGGGTTGGCACTCGAACTCCCATAGGGTTTGCACACACTGCTGCTGTGTGTGCTCTGCAGCAAGCAGGCCTGGGAATAGATTTGGACAAGAAAAAAAAGTGTTGTGATGTAAGTCTTTAGATTTGCCTTAGAGTAGTTTCTCTGTAAACTACTGTCGTTCGTCCTGAAATAATTTGCCAAATAAGATGATTGCTTAGAGCATGGAAAAATGAGTAACTGTGGGTGTTTGTCTTTTTCCCAGCTGACCAGGCTAAAGCTGGACAACAAAGAGCATGGCTTGGCAAATGTGAATGTGCTCATTCAGCCCAATGTGGCTGGGGCTACCTGCCCAAGCTGAGCTCTGAGCAAACTGATGGGATATGTTGCACGTAGCAGCTGCTTGGGAGCTTCAAGGTCCTGTAGTACATGGGTGAAATACATCAATGCTAAGAATAAAGGGTTTTTCAGCTCTTGCCACTTCTGACAGGAGACCTAAGCAGTATGGGGTTGTTTTGTTTCAGTGCTGGGAAAGAAACATTTTAACAAAAGCAGGTTTGAACTAAGCTGCTGATGGTATTTGCCTTTCAATTGGGAAAAGGTGATCAGGATGAAGAGAAGTGAAAGGAGAGGGTTAGGTTAGCTGCTAAAAACTTCCCTTTCAGTAATGCTGTAAAAACAGTCTGTGCTCTTCTGTCCTGGGAGTTGGTTCATAACTAATTTCCAGTCCTGCTTGACAGAGTAAACTAATGTTCAGTGTGATAATGTTAGACCTGTGCTTAGTGTAGTCTTATTAACCCTTATTGTAGCAGTCTGTTAGCAGCTCTTTAAAGGCTTTGAGTAATGTGCCTGCAATCTGCAGCTAGAGAGATTCTATTGTGGATTTAGGGTGTGGTTTTTTTTTTTGGTTTTTTTTTGTTTTTTAATCTTAGGTTTGATGTTTCTGGAGATAAAGGTGAATGGTCATTCTGCTTGGGTCTGCTTTGATCTATTTCTCCTTTACTCCCAATTGTTTCAAGGTTGAACTTTCACTCTGTTGAAAAGCTGAGCTGGCTTTGGGCTCCTGAGCCCTTGTACCCTGCATGAGGGCAAGAGGAGGGCTAGTGGGGAGTCATCCTCAAGGAGAACAGACAGTGAGACAGTGTGTAAAGCTCCTTCCTTAATGATGGATCAGTAACTTTGAACAGGAGTATAACTGTGCAGAATTGCAGCTCAGGTGGTCTCCTTCTCTATCTACTGTTACTGGCTGCTTTCCTTAGGTATGCCTCAGTTTCTCCATCTTTGAAAGTGTAGATAACACATCCTCTGTAACCTCTTCTGAGATGGAAAGCCCAGAGAGACTGTTTAGCTCTTCAGTAATGTGAGACTGAAGTCCTGGGCAAGGAATGTGTGTGGAAAATGCTTGTGGTTGCAATTGATTTAGCCTAGAGACTAAGTAGGGACGAAGAGTTTGCTAAAACTTGTGATAAGTTTCCTGAGCCAGATTTGTAATGAAGACAGTGGTTATTCATGAATTAACAAGAAAAAATACCAGGCTAAACTGTCTCATCTTTTGTTATAACTTCAGAGAACTCTAAAAAGGCTGCTTTTCTTTTGTATCTAAGTTTCTTAATACTTCGTAGCTTTCAAATCTTGTTTGCTTGACAGTGAGGAGGGCAGGGAGGGGCCAGATGCCCAGCCCACGTAGAGGAGTAATTGCTGTTCATCCCTTGGTATCACACTGAATTCCCTGCTGGCAGCCCTCTTCTGACAGCAGCCTCTCCTTTAAAAACATGTCTGGGTTGTCTCCCAGCAGCAGAGCAGGTTAATGAAGATGAAAAAGAGAAGTAAATTGAGGCACCTCTTTAAGCAATGTTCTAAAAACTCCCTCGTGCTTCAAAGAGAGCTCTTCAGCTTAGTCTTACCTATTTAAACACTGTATATTTATTAGTGGTACTACTACTACCTGTACTGGTCAAAACCTGTCTGAGACTAATAACTTCCACTATTACCGTGGTGCCAGGAGGCTTTGATAATCTCATGCTGGATGTGACACTCAAGGGGAGACAAGCCCCTACTGAAGACAGGAGGGGAACTTGAAAGTAGGAACTGCAGGGGGTGATGCAGTCCATCATTGTTCCCCAGGAGGCTGATGCTGAAGCTGATGACTGAGATCTTGCTCTGTTTGTTAGGCTTGATGCTGCAGCCAAGTGAGCACTGTTCACTTAGCAGATGACAATTTTCTGGAAACTCTTGACTCTCTGTCCTTCAGATTACGATGAAGTTCCCAGGAATGCCATTTTGGCTTTCAAGGCCCTAATGGGGATAACTGTTAGGAGTCTGAAAGATTGAATCCTGTCTGGAATGTAACATGTATGTGTATTAACATGTTGACACTTCTATTTGAACATATCTCTAGTGCTTAATTAGCCCTGAGCTAAGGATTGCCTTCTCTGAGCTTTTCCTGGCTACTGAGCCTGTGGTGTCTCCCTTGAATATTGAATCTGGGGCTCTGTGCACCAGGTTCCCTGTAATCGTGTACCAGCTCCTGCAAAGTGTTTGTGCTATAAGGGGAATGAATCACACGCACTTTTCCTTTGGGGCGCAGAGCACCTGGAGCCTGTGACCACCAGTTAATTATACTGGCTGTGAGCCACCATGCCCTAGACCAGAGGGCTTGGTATGTCTCCTTGGTTCACAGGCAGCAGTTGTTTCACTTTCAGACTAATTTGTATTGGCTTCTCGAGGATCCGGTGGAGAGTGGGGAAGGCAATGCAGGATAAGTTGCTGTATCTGACCATCCTGGGCTCTTCCATTGTCCCCAGAGGGCTGAGGTGAGGATGCTGCTGCGCTGAGCCTGCGGGGGTCTCGCTGACGGCCATGAGCCCAGGGGAGGCACAGAGCCGCCTCACTGCTGGTGCTCCTCATGCAGAAGGCCGTGCTCGGCAGCCTGGCAGGGGCTGTGTGTGTGTCCCTCGGGGGCAGTTGCACCCTCTGTGTGCCTCTTGGCCACTCATGTTTTTGTGAGGGGAAATTACAGGATTTGAGTAGGCTTTTGTTCTGTGGGTTTGGTTTGGTTTTGGTGTTTGGGTTTCTTTTTGCCGGGAGCTTTTCAGGATGCTCTCCAAGAAGCAGGCGCCAGCAGCCGGGCTCCTTTCCCTGGCACCCCCGGGGCCGCGCCTCAGCCCCCGGCGCCATCTCTGTGGCGGGTGTCGCGGGCCGGCAGGAGGCGCTGTTCCGCCAGCGCGGGCGGCGCAGGCCGCGGCCGCAGCGCCCCCTGGCGGCCAAGGGCTCGAAGCACGCCGCGAGGGCGGAGCAGCCCGGCGGGGGGGGGGCGCGGGCAGGAGCCCCTGGGACAGAGCCGGTCTTGTACGCTGGCAAGGCGTGCTCCTGCTAAAGGGAGACGGAAGATGCTGTGCCACGTGCCTCCGAAGAGGAGGAAGGGCCCGGCGCAGGCAGGGAGCAGTACAAGTGTGGTCTGCTTAGGGAATGGCTTTTACTGACAAAGAAGCAGCTTTTGCTGGGTTTCTGCCGCGAGAGAAGAGCCGATGTGATCCAGCTTGAGAAACAGGTCTGCACAGACCCTTTCCAAGCGCTCTAAGCAGAAATGGGAGTTGTGCTGCTGCAGTGCAAGGTGCTCAGGCATTATTTAGCTGGGAAAATATGCCTTAAAACTGGATTGGCCATCGTGGTACGCTCTGGCACGAGGGATGTGTGGGAGCATATGAAGAAGGGCTGTATTTTGTGACTCTGTGGAAGGCAATAGGAGGCAAGCTGGAGAAAGAGAGGAGGAGCAGAAAGGGTTTAGCAAGCCAGACTCAGTAGGTTGTGATTCTCGAGGTAGAAAATACGAGGCATTTTCGTATCTCTTGCGAAGGTGCTCAGAAGGAGATGGAAGAGGTGGTAGGAAGATGTGCCTCTGAGCCAAAATGCATTTCCACCACAATCCCAAGTCAAGGTCAGCAGGATGATGAGTACCAGATGATGAGGCCAGAGGGAACGTTTTACATGACAAGGAAAGAAAATTTAAAAAAAGGAAGATTGTTTTTTTAAAAGCTCATAACCCCTGTTCATCAAATACAGTCTTTGGATACTTGTTCTTGAAAACATTTCCCTGTGGATATGCCATCCGCAGCCATCCACAGAGAGACCCTGCTGGGAAGTTTCTGTATGAGGAGAACATTCTCCTCTCTTCTTTGTGCAGAGAGACAGAATCTCACTTCCAACAATTGACACAAGCTAAGCAGGTCACACTTAAAAAAACAAAGTAAAAGCTATGTATGAGACTGAAGGATGGGGGGAAAGTATTGGGCAACACACTGCCTTTTGGTGGCTGCTTGGATTATGAGAGAATTAATAGTTCTGATTATAGGTGTGTCTCCTGGGCTAAGCACTATATTGCTGTTTGCAAGCCCAGGGAAACCTTGCACAGCGAACATGGCAAGGCCCAATATGCAGCGTTTGTAGGCTTTTTAGATGCAGCTGTGCCACATTTCATTTATGGGGTCAGTGCCTGGGGTCTGAACTAGGCGAACTTGTTGTAATATTGAGTAATAATAGAATGTAATATTGAGTAATATTCTTGTCCTTGCCGACCAAGTCAGGCTGCATGCACCAAGTGCCCCCACTTAGAAATGGGATTCAGGACAGATTCTTATGGCATTATAGACCAGCACGTTACACAACAAACTGTTAGTCTTCTGATAAAGGTGGTCCTGATATAAGGAACTGAAAAATAATTGCAGATGTTCCCCCACAAGTGTGGTGGTATGCAGCCAGTGTCCCCCAGTGCAGTGGGCTGAGCAAGCAGCATTACTGACCCTCAGCTCTGGAGCAGTTACCAAGCAGTAATGCCCTGGGAGAATCCTAAAGCTACTTGCAGGGCACAGCAAGTGTAAGGTCTGCAGATGGGGAGTCTGAGAGCTTCAAAAAAGGTGTTTAACTCCCCTTGATACAAAGAGGATTCAGGCTCCTGCAGCCATCTGAGGTAAGCTCTTGGGGTAGCTCTGCACCATCACCTGTTTTGGAAAGACATTTCTTCCATGTATCCTCCTGTGACCTCTACCTGTGAAGCCTGAATAAAGGCTTGCAGAACCTTGGAAGAAGTGTATCTAATCAGTAGTTTGTTACAGAGACTATTTTCTTCCTATTTCATCTTATCGCTGAGCCCCTTCAGAACCGTGGGAAATTGTTTCCTCAGGGGAGGTAGCGCAGGGATTGACTTGCTGCGTGGTTTGATTGTGGTGGTGGTACAAACAGAAAAAATAGGTTGAGGAAGAAGAGGAAGAATAAGAAATAGAGAGAAAAGCAAGATGTAAGTTGAGGAACTGGGTCAAAAATGTAAGGGGGAGAAAGAAAAGAACCATGAGAGTGGAGTGGGCAGGATTTGTGAGGTAAGAAAGGTGGACTCTGGAGATGCAGAGGATAGATTAGGAAATGGGAAGAAAGCTGAAGGCTAAGCAACATATATTTAACCACAAGTATTTTATAAACTTCAATCACAACCCATTCTTCCTGAGACTATTTCCTCTGCTGTCTAGCAAATAGCTGGGAAACCTAGTAAGGCAGATACAATTTCTCTCTTGGGGCCCATCAGAGGAAAGACAATTGCTGTCTGCTGCCCTCCTGCAGGAGCCTGGGGAAGCCTCATTCAGCCCCTCTGGCTGCAGGTGAGTGATATGCTCTATTGTGATGGCTTAGCAAATGATATGCTTCCCACCACTGTGCTGAAGGATGTGGGTCCTCACCTCATCTTTAGCCCCTCTCTTTAGGCACAGCTCAGTCTGGGATGTCCTGAGTGGAAATGGCTTTGCCCAACTCAGAGTTTGGGTTTTCATGTAAGCTCAGTGTGTGTGCATTGGTTATATCCAGACACACTGTTCAAATACTTACATTTTTTTGCTAGACCTGGGATTGGAAACTACATCTCTGCTGCCAGGAAAGTGTCCTGACCAGCTCCCATAACCTCTATACCAGCCTCTGCTGTGTCCTAGTTCAAGACTGGACTCAGAAGCGTGAGCAACCCGAGTGTGCCACAGGCACAGTGGCTAGTTAAAAAAAAAAAAAAAAGAGGGAATTCTGGTGTTGATTAACCAACTATGTGAACCCATTCCCATGCACTGGACTCAAAGACAATAACCAGCACAGTCCAGCTGCTCAAGAACTTAAAAGGATAAAGGCTTACAGCTGCTTCTAGTTTAAAAGACATAAACTAATATCTTTCCTGTGACTACACATCCTTCCTCGCCCCATATCCCTTCATTAATTACTCCGGAGGGAATATCCTTTTCTTTGCTGCCTTCTCATGGCCCCTGGCCAGGCGGGCACGGGCTGTGACCGGTGGGCTCTCTGGGGCCCCAGGGTGTAGAGGCAGCGGCTGTACTTAACGGTA
Source organism: Urocolius indicus (assembly GCA_013401255.1). Taxonomy (NCBI): domain Eukaryota; kingdom Metazoa; phylum Chordata; class Aves; order Coliiformes; family Coliidae; genus Urocolius; species Urocolius indicus. The sequence goes on along the minus strand of WBNH01011484.1, from coordinate 499,229 downwards.
TTGCTCTTCCTGAGCAGAGCTCGGTGTTTTGCACAGCGAGAGAAGAGCCACCCCCCCCCCCAGCCCAAGCCACGGATATCCGTGTTGGAACCTTCTTGGGAAGCCGCATCCCCCCGCCCCGGTGGGCTGCCACAGACCCCACCGCTGGCGCCGGCCCCAACACCCATCTGCGTTTCCCGCTCTTTCAGGAAATACGGTCCCGCGGCTCTTGTATTCTAGAGAACACGGCCGCCGCCGGCCCGGCCTGCGCCAGCGCTGACGTCACACGCGGCTGCGCCGCTACACGGGGCAGCTCGGCCCGGCGGGGGGGCGCCGCTACTCGCAGCGTTACGGCGGCGGCCGGGCGCGCTCCGCGCCGTCAGCCGATGGGCGCCGCGCCGGGCCCGCGGCAACATGGCGGCCGAGATCCACTCGCGGCCGCAGAGCAGCCGGCCCGTCCTCCTCAGCAAGGTCGAGGGGCACCAGGACGTGGTGAGCGCCGCGCTCCTCATCCCCAAGGAGGACGGGGTTATCACGGCCAGCGAGGACAGGTAAGCGGCGGCTGCCGGCCGCCTCACGGGGCGGTGAGGCCCCTCAGGCCCCGCTCCCCGGCCCCGGGCGGGCGGCTCAGCGGTGAGTCCCGGGCGGCCCCTTGGCCTTGGGCCGGCTCCGCTCCGCTCCTCGCCCTCGGCGGTCTCTGCGCACTGGGGCAGAGTGCGGGGCGGAGATGGGTTTTTAGCGCTGTAACTTTGCTGGGAGGCACGCTGCCGTGACTCTGCTGCGAATCGTAAGGAAACAACTGAAGCCGCGGTTCGAGAGCAGCAAACGATATTGCTCGGCTTGGTGCTGTCGGAGGGAGGCAGCGGCTCGTCCCGCGTGGCCGCGGCTGGGAGCGCGGAGGTGACGCGCCTGCCGCAGCTGATGGGGAAAAAGCTGGTGTACTTCTGTGCTTTCCAACCTCTGCGAAGTTGTTGGGGAAGTACAAGTTATTTATAAAGGTGCCGCAACGGTTATGCGCCGAACCAAAACTTCTCGACCCGCGGCTGTGCGGGCTGAGTCGCTTTTAGTGAAGTTACTGCTTCCGCCGTCTGTCAGGAGGTTTCGAGTTCCCCGAGCTGCTGTGGTCAAAACAAGAGTCTGAAGGTCTCAAACCTGCTTCGTTATGACAGAAGCTTTTCAGGGAATAGGTTGGAGAGGTTGTGATTAGCTGCTGAGGGCAAGGGTTTGCTGGTGCAAAGGGAAAGTGTCTTCAGAGTCTGATACTGCTCCTTGTAGCATGTGAAACATCTGACACAAAAGCTGGTAATCTCATTAAGCAGTTTTTCAGTTGAAGCAAAAGTGGAGATGAGGAAGCAAGTAGCACAGATGGTTGTTAGGTAGGAGAGAGAGAGGTGAGGGGTCTGCAGTGTAGTGGTGAGAGCTGGTATTTCTCCCATGCTCTTTGTAAAGTGTGAAGAGGAGGAGAAGATGCTTCTTAAGAGCTCCTGTCCAGAAGCTGCAGAAGTGTTTGAAAAGAACGTGTTAAAGTAGGAAAGTACGTTCTCTGAGATGTAGCTTGGTGGAGGAATAATGTTACTGTTATAGTATTAAACTTATGCAAAACTTAATGCAAATTCAGTTTTAAGAGTTCTCACTTGAAAAGCCTGATCTTGTGAGAAACAGTAGGGTACGAGTGCTGAAAATTAGCAGAGCTATGATGTTACCTGAATGGGTAAACTAGATTTTCTGGCACTTATTTTTAAGTCAAAAAGAGCAGACTGGCTGGCAACAGCACACGCTGACTTTTAAAACTTAGTGTTAACTAAGGCATTCAGGATTTGGGAGGCAGAGGGTCAAGTACAAAGGGTGTAAACTTGTCCTGTTTTAAATGAAGTTTACCAGATATTAGTAAGTTCGTCATTGACTGATATTAAAGCACCAAAGTTTGTGTAGAATATGTCATGGTGTTTCCTTCACTGCAGTAATGCCTGTGTAAAAGCAGCAGGATTTAAATCTTGACCCTTTGAAGCAGTGATATCTACTGCTCCTTGTTGAACCATGGCAGTAATTGGACCTAGCTAGCAGCAAGCAGTGACACTCAGATGTGCTGGGTATGTTTTCTGGTTTTGATTGAAAGATGAGTTTGGCTGGAGTCTTTCCATCCATACTAGACTTTCTCTAGTATGTGTTAGATAACAAATTTGGGATGGGACTAAGCAGCTTCCTTTTTACTCCACTCTTATGTGCAGTTGTTCTGCTATCTTAGTACTGTGCAAGATGAAATTGGCTTTTTGGGTGTCAGTATGGGCTGAATCTTAACATGTTTGTGTTCTCTTTGTTTTGAATGTATTTTCTGAAGAAGAGGAAGCAGCAATTAATTAAGAGTTCGTATTGGAGTTAAACCTGAAGAGAATTTCATGGTACAAGCTTGCAGAGGCTTGCCTGGAGCAGACAGTGCCAGCTGTTAAAGGTCCAATGCTGAAGGTTAGCAGTCTGCATGCTTAGACTGTGTTGATAAGAGCCAAGGATGCGGCTGCATCTTTATCTGGGCAAGTTTTGATACAGACCTGTGCAAGGAGAGCAGAGGCTGTTATGCACCTTTGTGTGTGAATTTCTAAGGGAAGCTTTGGACTCAAGGCTGAATTTGTGTATTGCTGTTGAAGTATACTTAGATCTTTAAACTTTCAGGAACTATTGCACTGTGTTACCTCTAATCTATTGTACCTCCTACAGTACATCAAAACCTACTCACTGGTGTATCCTACACCTACATGTTGTCATACTTATTGCTCTCCTGTTTGTTCACTGAGTGGGATGTAGGTGTTAATACTGCATAAATGATCATGCTGTTAACAGCAAGCAAAGAACAGAGTTCAAGAAGTGAAAGACCTGCTGTGTACACCAAGAGTAGGGCCAAAGTATTTTTGATTACATGTTAATAGAGCTAAGACTGTCAAGTATTTCATAATAACCAGTCAAGAGGAATGTGTTTACAAGTTTAGTGGAGAAAACATTGAAGCACAAACATTCTCCAGGAATACTGTAGATTATCCCCTCCTTAGAGAAGCTGTAGGTCTTTCTGTTTCAAATGATATTTCCTAGAATGAAAAGTAAAAGGCACTGTGGTAGATCTGTGAATACAATAACAGTTAGAGTTTTTAAAGTTTAGAAGCCAAAAAAGGAAGCAAGAATAGCATCAGGAGTTAAATAGTTTATTTGCCCAATGCTAATTTTCAGCAGAATATTTGCCATCTGTGAAGCTTTCTCAGAACTTACCTAGAAAGAATGATTAACTCTGTGTCCCTACTGCAGGCATCTTGCCTGAGCCTGGCTCTAAGACAATGCTTGGAATTGTTGCAGTGTGCTTCTCAGCCTAGGCAGACTCCTGTGGTGCCAGCTGTAAGTTGGATCCCTCTGCTCAAGGTTGGCCTGTATTTTCTCAGAGCTGAGAAAGCCGAGATAAGCCAGTGTGGGCTGCACAAATCTGAGATACTGATAAATCTCTGGACTTCGCCTATTCTCCCTGTTCTCAGCAGACAAATAACTAAGGTGGGGTGAGCACGCTCAGCTGTAGCTGGGTGTGCTGAAGGATGATAAGCGATGAGACCCATTTAGGATGCAATGTGAGGGTGTTACATTTACCACAGGATCACTAGAGTCACGCACATCTGAATGCTGGTATTCATTGACCATTAGCAGCTGTTGTAGCAGCAGTTCCAGTGCATAAGTTGTGGTATTAGGCAGGTTTTTTTTTGTTATGGTCACAATGTTTTAGTGAGCAGAAATTCAACAAAAAACATCAACTGCAAGCTGTGTCCTTGAGCTTGCATTGCACTGTTTAAACCACGCTCCTAAAGCTGTTTAGGGAACAAAGTCGATAGCAGTCTGATTGCTTCTTGTGTATCTTGACTACCAGACAAATGCTGTGTTCTGTTCTTGGAGGAAAACAATTATTAGTGATTGATTTCAGACACAAAAGCTACTGTTAGTGGATTTGGAGGTGTTAGAAAGGTGCAGTTGTTGGAACTGTGTTTGTGTGGCTGCACAGTACTTGCAGCAGTGCTTGTATTGTAATAAATTTGAATTTGCCTGCCAATCTTTCATCACTTCTGTCTTCCTCACATATGTGCAGTTGGCTTTTAGAGGACAACTGATGGCTATGAGCACAAATACTGTTGGAACACTGAAGGACTTTCTCCACTTTAAAACCCCCGGTTATTTTTTTTAATCACTTTTTAAAAGAAACAGCAATTGAGAACAATGAAAATACGTAGAAATTGGTAAGGCCACACTCAGCTTATAGATGGATTTTCTGTGTTTCTTTATGTAACGCAAAAAAATCTAAAAGCCAACCAAAAAAGTCCTTGGAATTACTCTTCCGTAAATGTGCATGCTTTCTAGCTGAAAGCAGCTTCTGGGTCACTACCCAACGCTTATAGTTGAGGGAAGTTTGAAGGTCTTTTAAAATCTTGTTTTACTTCCTCGTGCCACTCTCAGATATCTGATTCTATGGTCGTTCTAAAAGTATGTGTCTGTCTCTGGGTGCTCCTTGATGAGTTTCAGCGTTTTTACATCCTTACTGAGACTCCTGTCAAACAAACTTGTCTTTCTAGGCCCTTAATAGGGCATGCTTAAGGAAAGGTGAATGGTAGCTCTTCTCAGGTACTGAACACAGGCCTCTTTGTTAAAGAGAGACCAGGTTTTGAGAAGAGTGTTAAAGACTTTAGAGATGATCTGGTGATTCATGTAATAAAAAATTCCATGGTAGAGGAAGGCTGTGGAAGTGGCATTACCAGAGGGTTTATCTAATCCTTTAAGATAGAACTGCTATTTCAGAAATTAATTTATCCTAACTAAAGGAGATGCACCACAACAACAGATCTGGAGGAGTGTGAGTTGAGAAGTGAGATTTTGGCACAGCTTCTTTGCTGACTACTGTGAAACAATCTCTTCGCTTTGCTCAGTCAGAGCTTTGTGTAATTAGATATCAATCTGTGTGACAGCTTATCTGTGCAAGCATGAGGCTAGTGAAGTCTAAATCTTACTTAAACCAAACCAAGAAGCTTTTGGGAGTTAATTTTCCCAACTCTTGCAGCTGTTTTCTTAGGCTCTCAGCTTTGGTGAGGGTCTGTATTTTTGGTGGTCGGTGTGCAAATCCTACTTCTAGTAAATAATTTACTTTAGAAAAGGCAAATCCTTGCTTTCTTTATAGTAATTACTACTTTAGTATAATCGACTAGAATACTGAGAGAAAACAAAGTCTGCCTTAGGAAAATCAGCAATGCATGCTCTCAGTCACTGCAATAGCTCTTAGTCTTTTTACATCAAAAATAATTACACGATTTTCACTAGAAGTGAAAGAGCTGAGGTAGTAAGGGTGGCAGCTACCCTCTGAGATGTTCACAACAGTTTGAATATGATGGAGCTGCTTTAAAAAGCAAACTAAAAACCCCTTAACAATGCATAGGTGCTAATCCATGCTACTACTGTCATTTGTATAAGAGTGACTTGGAAGCATTGTTTCTTTTTTCCTTTTCTCCTGTTACTGGGAAACAGCAACTACTCTGCAGTGTTAACTCTCCGCCCTTGAGGCGGGTTTTCGTTTACTGTAAAGAGGAAGTGATAGCTTTTAAGAGACAGTCTTAATGCAAAATATTTAATGGGCTTCAGTAACTTGCATTTTCCACTGAACTGGTGGAAAATTGACTTGATTAAAAAACTGAAAATCATTGTTTTGAGGCAGTGTGTATGAAGCTGTATTGATTTCAAGTTTCAGAGAATGAAAGCAGTACGTTAAGGATGGGCACTGTCTGCTTTGTTTTTGAGTGGTGTTTTAAGGAAAAGCCTTTAACTTATATTACAAAATAGGAATGCTACTTTTAAATCTTCAGCCCGATGCAAGATACCAGGCTCTTCCTGTGCTTGTTTTGTTAAACTCTTGCTGGCAATCTTATGTTTGGCTGATCCGTCTCCTAGGTTTTTTTTTTTTCTAAAAATTCTTTTTTTTTTTTTCCTCTTTTAATAGTTAAAAGTAAATAGAACTCATTTCAACATAGTCTCTTGACAGTGTTTCTAGGTACACATGTTTACAGATCCTTTAGTTTTCCACTTAGGAATGAGGAAGTTGAATTTAAACTGTAGCAAGAAGGCAAACAATGGTTTGGAGAGGAAATATCAAGTAGACTTAAAATAACACTGTTTACATGAACGCTCTCAGCTCGTTGATGTGGATTCCCTTCAGTTGTGCCTATTGTAATAATTCAAATTGAAGCTAACTTTCCACTTCCTTGATGATTTTCTTATATCACTCCTCCCAGGATTTGACAGTCAGAAGGGTGGTGTAAAGTTCTCAAGGCCATTTCTCCTTTTGTTCCAAAGCCTGATTCTAAAAGGTTTCAAACTAGAAACAATTTTATGAAGAGCCTCTGCATGCTATCCAACTTGTCATCTTCTTTCAATTTCCAGTCGAGTGGATAATCGATCCTGTTTGTGTTTAGGCCAGAGGAGCACTGCAAAGTAACAGTACTAATATTCCTCATTCTTTATGTTGGTACATGTAGTAGAGGCATGGCTTAGAGGAAGTAATACTGAACTAGATATGATGACCTCTGTAGATTCATACATCAATATTTGGGCATGGAGATGTCAGTAATGTGCTGCTGTAGAGGATGAGGTACTTCTGTTACTAACGTTCAGTGTCTGGCTCGCTGAAGGATGAGTTGCACAGAAAAGTTGTGAAAATGTGAAAGTTAAGACTTCCATAATGAAATTATTTGCAATTATTACTTCTTTAAACATATCAAACAATCTGCTATAAACAAGCTGTGATTTACTCTGCCAAAGCTGGAAAGTTCCTGCAATATGAATTTTGCTTAAATCAGCTGGAGCCAAGGAAAATGAATTAAAGGGGTACAATATGTAGCAATTTGAGGTGAACTGGAATAGTATTTCAATTTTGTACTTACTGAAACTCAGTGTATATATGGTTCTGAAGAAAACTTCAGAATCCAAGAGTGGCTATTCTTAGCACTATTACTCTTATGTTAGAGTAGTATTATTTCTCTTATGTTCTTCCTCTTAACTGGTATGTTTGAGTAGCACAAAATCTAAGAGGATTGAAGCTGGTATCTAAGTAATGTGCTGGTTCAGATGCAAGGCATGAGGCACTTACCAATGTTTTCTCCTTGCCACCACACAGGACAATACGAGTATGGCTCAAGAGAGACAGTGGACAATACTGGCCCAGCATCTATCACACCATGTCATGTAAGTACAGTGCTGGAGATGGTCAGTGTGTCTTGTGCTGTGTGTGGGAAATACGTTCTTCCTGCTTCCTTAAGTGCTGGATTCACTCAAATGATCTTGAATTTGGGAACTTTGCAGCAACTCTAGCTCAGTCTGTAACCTGAAACCATCTGCATAGTGGATAACATCTAAGGCAGCGTTCTGTGGGAACCAGATCCTTCACCAGGTAAATCACTGTGTGGGTTTGTGGCTGTTGATGTCTTCAACGCTGGCAGATAACTTGTCTGCTGAATAAGTGAGCTTTTCAAACCACCAGATAAGAATTCAGGCATAAGAATACTCACTGCTTTCCAAGGTCTTTTATTTTTTTTCTTCTCTCAACATTGAGATTATTAAGAAAGCAATACTGAGCAGCAGCTTCAGTATTGAGCAGACCTTGAGTGTCAGTGTGTTTTTTGATTTTGAAACATCACTGAGCCCGGGTGCTTCAATGTAGAGTTGCTACCTAGACATATACCTAATATAAAATGAGGGAGTACAGTGACAAAACATTATAAACAAAGGATGATCTTCAGAATAAAAATTTATGCAGTAATTTGTATACAAATGTTAAATGAAGACCAAAGAATTGGGTTCCCTGATGTTCTACATCTTTTGAGATGCAGCCTGAGTAACTTAGGATCTAGGTTAGAAATGCTAACTGTAACCAAGTCTGTGGTCTAAATCACTGTAGTCGTTCCATTTATCAGTCTTCTAAATAAACTATGAAGATTGTGCTCTGAAATGATTTATACAAAATGATGTGTGGTGGTAGGTAGTTTGGAGGGATGGACTTTTCCTTGTGCAGTATGAGGACTCTTAATATTTCAGACTGTCCTATCTGGCTTCAAATTACTAAAAACACCTTCCAAGGTCAAATATCTGAGGGTCTTAGAGAAAAAGTTTTAGTTTAGAGCACTATACCCTTGTCATCATTGTAATTTGCCAGTTCCATGAGTACATTCTACAGTGAAATTTTGTTGGGAGATTTTCGTTAGGACACTGTATTGTAACTTTGTCATTGCTTGTCACAGCTATTTTAGCTCTCAATTTCAAAAAGAGAAGTAGGTCTTTAGAGGTTTTCTGCTGAGACTTTGTAATCTCAAAACATGAGCCTCCTTGAAGTTGCAGTGTGAGACATGATTCTATGTGAAGTTCACATGCAGTTACGTATTTAGCACTTTGCTGTCTCTAATAATGCAGTCCTCTCATGTAAAGAATGGAATATTGTTCTCGTATACAACATGGGTCTTCATTTGAGATAATTTATGTGTGGAGCTAAAGTTCTGAAGTGTAACCAGCTGCACATGTGGTTGCTTTCAGCCTGTACAAAACTCTACTGGTGAAGTCATACCTTGTGGCAAAATCATGTTTGCATATGGTTCCTAGTTGTATATCTGAGTCTCTGTGGTCATCTTTCTTTCCTCACCTTCACATATAAAAATGTAAAGGTCTTACCGAGGGACAACTGTCTTACCTATGCAGACTATTTTCTATCAAACTATGTAATCCTAAACATCTTTTGTCCCAAGTGAAAAGATTGGTTTAATGTCTTGTGTACCCTGATGTCTCTAACTGAATAACTGGAATGTGCTTGCTTTTTTGATAGCGCCATGTTCAGCCATGGCTTACCATCATGACAGCAGACGAATATTTGTGGGCCAGGATAATGGAGCTATCATGGTAAGTTGCTGTGACTTTTCTTCAGAATGTGGATTAGAATTGCTCAGACTGTGAACATGAGGTGTTGCTGGCAGATGGCAATTTTTCTTTACTTTCTTTTTGGAACAGCACTGCTACTGAATGTCTGAACTTCTTGACAGTCCACTTGAGATGTACAGGGGAAGACTGCAAGTAAGAGTCCTTCTGGCTAGGTGTGAGCCAGCTAGCCTCCAGAAGTCATTGAGCCATTAGTGTAGCAGTGGACCCAAACAATTTCACTTTGTCAAGGAGTTATTTTGAGGAGTGCATTAAGCTGGGCAGAGTGCCACAGTGGTACACTAAAGGGGTTGTGAACTGCAGCAGTCTTCCATCTAGCCAGAAATGTGGATCTGCCTGTATCTTGCCATGCACATGTCTCTGGATTTTCTTTCTTCAGATCTTTTTATGATGTGGAAATTTCAGCTGTACCTTTTGAATTACAAGAGTCAGGGTTGGTTTCTCTCTGGAAAGTCTTTCTTCTGTCTTTGTATTGCTGTAATTGCTCTCCCTCTTCTGCAGAGCAAATGCACATAGCAGAAGAGAAAGTGAGCTTGTATTTGTCCCCTCTTTTGGCAAAGAAGGGGAATCTTCTGACTCTCAGATGCTTTAATGGCTTCCTTTTGCTTTGAAAATAAGGTTAAAATAATAACAGTCCTATAAGGAGCCCAGATACTGGATGAGAGTCATAGAAAGTCATTCTACTGATAGCTACTGTGAATAGCCTACACAGAACTGCACAGAATGGTGATTCTGGTGATAACTACTTGAAATTGTAAGCTGAGACTTTTAAAATTTCAATGAGCCTAATGAATCAAATAGAGAATATTCTCACTTAAATTTGTCCATTATGAAGTCTCAGACACTTAGTCCTAAAACCTGCAAGGTACAATTTTGTTTGCTCTTGCTGGGGACAAATGAGATCTTAACTCTTCCTGTCATCTCACTTCAGCAAACTCTGTTCTGAAAGCATACTCCCTGTTGAAAGAGTAGTTCAGCTTAATGTACAGGTGACGTGTCAGTGTGCTATGCTCCAGTTTGAGAAACTGCTAGTTTTTAATGAGATATGTTGCTGCTGTGCAATATATTGCTGCCATGGCAGCTGCCACTATATTGCTGCTATGACCTGTGATATTACTGCTCTTTTTTGGGTATTGATATTGCTCATGTCTCTGTGGTATCTTTTCTAATGGTTCACTTTGTTTTTAGGAGTTTCATATTTCAGAGGACTTTAATAAGATGAACTTTGTGAAGACCTATCCAGGTAAACTGTTAACCAGTGTCTATGCCAATATTTGTGTAAAGGGGAGGAATCTAAAATATTTAGGAAAATGGACACTGTCACAGATTCATTAAGTCCAAATATGCTTTAAATCTACCCTTCTAGTTTTTGCTTAGTTGGGTATAACTGCCATAAGATAAGTGTTCTGTATTGAGTAATCCTCAGTCAGCTGAGTCTGGGTTTTAGTCATTATCATTAAGTTCAGTACATCCTTAGCCTGTGAGTGTAATGATCCAGAACTAGTGATTTTGCTCTGCCGAGTAGTTACACTGTATAAATGTTGGAGTGAGAGCTTTCTAAAGGTGCATTTTGGTGTTGGAGTTTCCATTCCTGCTTTCTGTAATCACTGGGCTTGGTTGCTTCTAGCTGAAGAGTTCTTGCTTTCTCTGTCATTTTAGGAGAGCATTAAGGATGAAAAAGATCTTATTTTTCTGGTACATGGGAAATAGAGATTTTTCTAATGTTGATGGAAATGCTAATTCCAGTGCTTGTCTGCACATCCTTTAAAAAAAAAGATAGAAAACTCAGTTGCTAGTTAAAATTGTAATATTAATGGAAAAGGCCTGAAGGAGACTCTCAAAGACTGCAGATTATGTAGTGAAACAAAGTGCAACTTGTCTTAAGGCTCCCTGATGCTGCTAGAAGCAATGTTCCTGCTTAGGAGAAAAAGACCTTGTTCTTAAAGCAACAAACCCCTCCTTTGTCCTAAGGAAGATGACAACTCAGTCAAGGGGGATACTTCCATCTTGAAGGACAAGGGATTTTCTTTCAAATGATCATGTAACTTCTTGCTTATTGTCAACCTTCTAAACAAAGATGAGTGAGATTTGGTTGCTTTTGCAGGTAGCAAGTGCTGGGGACTAGATATGCTTTCAGGTGCTTAAAAGCATGAACCTGAGCAGAGCTCCCCTGGAGTCAGGAAAAGAGGCACTTAAAGAAAGCAGTTCAGGTTTTTAGATGTTACATTTCTCTCCAGAAGTCTCAGCCTAACTAGAGGAAGCTGAGGGTTTATCTGCTCCTTAACCAGGGCATCTTGGCTGTCTGGGATAAACTCTCTGTGAAAGAAGGGCTTAAGTAAGCTAAATGTCATGTTTGGTTCACTTCAGCTATTCAGAAGGTGAATATCAAACAGAACAATGCTAACCTTTTAATTCAGCCTTGAGGCAAGTATAACATGATGGTAAAAACATCTTTCTGGGTCATTGTTTAGATATCATCTTCAACCAATGTCTATCTGAATTGGAACATAAGAACATATCAGTTTGATATTTAGGAAAAAATAACCAAAATGTTTTTCTTCCCACAGCTCATCAGAATCGAGTGTCTGCTATTACTTTCTGCCTGACATCAGAATGGGTGATCAGCACTGGTCATGACAAGTGTATCAGCTGGATGTGCACCAGGAGTGGGAGTATGCTGGGGAGACATTACTTCACCTCTTGGGCTTCATGTCTCCAATATCCTTTGAAAAACGAAACTGGAACTGGAAGAGTGCTTTGTTCCTTTAGCTCAATTTGTTCCTTCCTTTTCATGTAAAAAGCTAGAGTGAAATCTCTTGCAAGTGTGCAAACCCTTTTTTTGAGTCAATGTTTAATACCTTTATTTCAGTTAGCTGCTGTTAGATGGTAGAAGAGGTATTGCAAATAATGTGACCTTGAGTTACAGAAATAACAAGATGAGATTTTGAGATACTTGTCTGTAGCATCTGGTGAAAGCGACTAGTAACTGTTATCTATAGCTTGGCCTGTATGCTCCCTACACAAGTCACTTTGCTGAACAGATACCAGTGCACATCAGAATCCTAGAGCATAAAACATCTTGAAAATCCTTTGGACTGCTCTATTTTTTCTGTCTTTGGTCATGTTAATCTTTCCTATCTTTAAGCTATGAGGTATGTTGAAACTTTATTCATTACTAGTAGGAATTTGTGTGCAATTTGCTTTCCTGCAAATTGCTTTAAACTGCAGCATTTGTAGCTTAAGAGCTCCAGATGTCTATTCAAGTACTTCAGTGCATTCTTCATCCTGTATAGAAGACTTACAAACCTAGTAACTTAAAATACAGTTATTGACAAAACTTTTGGGCATGACTTAAATACTTCAAATGCCAGAACTACTTTTTATCAATTGATAATGGTGGCAGTTTAGATGTGACTGGACAGTAATACAAGATTCTGGTTGTTATATTAGGATTAATGCCAGTAATGTTGTAAAAGTAGGATGATTCAAAAGCTGAGAGAGGTCAACTCCATCTCTTGAAAAAAGAGAGACCTCTCTAGAATTGCTGTGTAGTGCTAAGGAGCTAGGAGGAAAGATAACTGGTTTCCAGCAGCATGTCTGTCTTCTGAGGTAACCTCACACTGCCAAGCCCACCACTAAACCATGTCCCTCAGCACCTCAGCTACATGGCTGTTAAATATCTCCAGAGGTGGGGACTCCACCACTTCCCTGAGCAGCCTGTGCCAGTGTCTGACAGCCCTCTCAGTGAAACAGTTCTTCCTCATCTCCAATCAAAACCTGCCCTGGTGCAACTTGGCCATTTCCTTTTGTCCTATTGTTCATTACTGGGGAGAAGAAACTGACCTCCTCTTCTCTGCAATCTCCTTTCAGGTATTTGTAGAGAGTGATCATGTCTCCTGTCAAGCTAAACACCCCCATCTCTCTCAGCTGCTTCCTGTCAGACTTATGCTCCAAACCCTTCCCCAGCTCCATTGCCCATTGCTGGACACACTCCAGCACCTCAATGTCTTCCTGGTAGTGAGGGACCCAACACTGAACACAGTAGTTGAGGTGCTGCCTCACCAGTGCTGAGTACAGTGCTGCTTCCATCTGTGCAGACTCTGCCTTACTAACTGAAGAGCTGACAGGTTTGTATTGTACTGTTGCTCTTTTTTTGCTGTCCTTGTTTTAGAGGCTGGGGGCTTTGTTTCCCACACGACATTTCCTGTGCAGCTCGCCTCAGCAGAATGCAGCTGGGTTAATGCTGGGGAGTGTGTTAAGAGACTACCTCAAAGAACAGCCAGCTGCCTCTGAGCCTCAGTATTCAAATTCAGTGGCATCTATTGCTAATGCTATTGCAAATAATGGTACAGTTTGTTATGAAAATGGAGAAAAGAATATGACCTTTTCCATCAAGATAAAAATAACTTTACACTGAAGATCATGGCATTTGGAAATGCATTGTAATTGATCCTGCCTTTAGACTTATGTTTGGAAGGACTAGCTTTCTGGTGTGTGTATTAGAAGCTTGGCTCCCTATCAGGAGGTACCTTAGTAGTTATTTGTTAATGGTCCTGTGTGTAAGCTTCTGAGAAACACAGCAGAGTGCCTATTCTTTACTGGATTACTGCAGATAATGCTAGCCTGAGCTTCCAAGATGAAGGAAGGATCACGTGTTCAGGGACTTAGTGGATTTGTTGAAAGTGAATTGTTTATTTCAAGATTCTGAAGGTTTAAGAGATCTCAGAATGTAATCAGATGGCAAAATCTCTGCTTTTTCACTTAAGATGGTGGGCTTTTTGGTACACTGACTTTTTAAAGTTAAGTCTTTTCTGTTGTGTAGAATGGGCTAGTTTGCTAGCTGTTGCTGAGGAGGTTTTTTGTGTGGCTCCAGGAAGACAGCTGAGTTCGTACTGAACTCTTGGGGTAAGTTGTATCCACTGTATGGGATTTTTTTGTATCACTTGCTTATGTTCCAAATAGCAAAAATCATCTAAAGCTGATAAATGATCTAGTTCCATCCAGCTTGCTATGCTTTAGTTTCTGTAGACAATGACAAAACTGAACATCAGAAAACTGTTAAGGTTGATAATGCTTTTGGAAGCATGCCACCAAGTTACAGATCCCACGTTAGGCTGTGATGCAGCTTTTATGTCAGTGTTAAATGACAGACCCTTTCTGAAATACACTCAAGGACCTGCATCAGTAAATCTGGAAGTGCAGAGAACAGAGCAATAAATCAGTGGTCTTGACTTCTTGGTAGCTAGAACATTGGGAGTATACTTCCACTGTAAGGTGAACTAGCTGTGAAAGGTCAACATCCTTGTATGTTGCTTTTCCTTTCCTGGGGGCATCAACTATTATAACATTTTAGAAAACAAAGAGTTTATAGGAGCAGATGCTAGGTAAGTCTGAATGCCACCCAGCATTCAGTGAGGTGCTCATAGTGGTAGCTCTGCACTGCAACAAGTAGCCTGAGGAGAACTGGCATCTCTTGTAGAAGATCATGATTCCGTTCTGTAAATGCCAGAAATGGTGTGAATCTACTTGACCTGCCTTAAACTAGGGGATAGATTATCTCATGGCTTTTTCAGTGTCTTCCTGAAACTTTTCTTACTTATAGTGTCTTACTAGCACATGTAGGAAGCGTGAGGAAAAGAGAGGAATGAAAAAAGCTTAACAATTACAGTCTCCAGCCCCTTTAGAGGTAGATATGTAAATATTTATCTATTAAAATATTCTTTGCCAATTTGTTTAGACTCTGTACCTGACAGCTGTGCTATCTGTTTTGGTCCCAGAAAATACTCTTTAGAGCAAATGAGGCTACTCCTTAACTGGTGTTCAGATATGATCATGAGACTCGGCATGCGTTTGTGGGTGATTATTCTGGACAGATCACACTCCTGAAGCTTGAGCAGAATACATGCTCAGTTATCACAACACTCAAAGGGCATGAAGGTAAAGTAACTCTTCCTCTTAATTCTACTTGACCCAGATTACAGTATCTCTTTGTAAATTGGGATGAGATGTTCAGTTGGATATCTGCCTCTTAAGGATAGGTACTGGGTAAACAACTATTGCAGGGTAGAAGTTATCAAAAGCTATTCCAGGCTGTGCATGTGACTCTTTAAGAACAGAGACATTCTTGCTGAGGGGGAATCTTAGCCTAATAAATACCTAGAGGTATTTTTATTATAGATGAAAAACAAAGTTAAACACGTGCACTCAGTGAGCACAGGTTGTCCAGCAGATGGCCACCTTGAAAAGCTCCAGTCTCCTTCACAGCACAAAGAGCAGACAAGAATCTGTTACTGCAGGGTTTTTTTCTGGAGACCTTATAGTACTCTTGATACCCAAAGCAGCTTTAGCAACCCCCAGCCTAGATTCCTAAAAGCCACTTAATTCTTCTCATTGCAGACTTTGCTGTTCTGATCAGTTTTTATGAGATTCTTAATTCAGGTTGCTATGTTTAGCTGAAATTATGTATAAGAAGTCTAGAAAGACTTTCAGAAGCAAAACAATCTAGTCAAAGATGAATGTCTCATCCTTTGTAGTATAGCTCAAGTCCTTGTATTGAATGAAGAATCAAATAGTTTTGTAACATGATACGGAGCTCCTGTCTGCTGTAATGAACAAGGCAAGAAAGCAAGTCACAGAAAAAAATGTTCAGTTTAATTTTAATACCATGTGGAAAGAAATAAGAGTTAATGCCTCTTCCCATGGTGTACTGACAGCTTGCAAATCAGCTGACTAGCTTGCATTTGGATAGGAGTGAATTACTGGGTCACGAGTCTCTGACCCACTGGAAAAGCTGCCTTGTTTAACATCTATAAGTATAGAGCAGACTTTGTTAAAGCTGGGTAGACTCCTAATTTACAGATTGCTGTAAAATGATAAAGCTGGATTTAAATGCAGGAGGCAAGTTGGATATTTTTTGAATGATAAATGTCTCTTCTGCTTTCAAGCAGAATTTCAGGTTATTTCAGTTACGAGTAAAATAATTCTCCTGTCTCTAGTGACTCCTTTACCTTTGTGTGCTCTTGTAGTGGTCTATGTTTCAATGCAACTCCCTGATATTATTGTTAGTCTGAAAGCAGTATGTCTAGATGTGGCACTACATATTATGCTTCCAAGCACCAACTTCAGCAGTGCTGTCCGCATAGCACACAACTTTGGCTAATATTTAAGTTCCCTAAGAGGACTGTGATCCTCAAGACGAGATGAATAAATCTGAGGGGCAGAAACAGGTTTTTCTTCAATTGGTGTAATAGCAGCTGCTTCATATTTTTTCCTTTTGCTTATTTCTTTAAAGCAGAACAGATTACATGTAACTTTTTTTTCCCCTGCACAGTATTTGTGTAATCTCAAGGCCTAGTAGCTCTTCAGTTTAAATGGCATCTCATTCTTCTCTGAGTGCAGCTGTGTTTGCCAGACTTCAAAAGTTTAACTTCATCTTGTTCCCTTCCTAGCTCTTGCCTTACTGTGATGTTGTAAGCAAGCAGTGTTTAAATGGTTTTAGAGCTTGTTTTTCAACAATCAGCTTCAAGAATTCTCCATATTTAACAACGTGTTCTGTGTAATGCTGAGGTAGCAGTCAAACTCCCTTTTATGGTGCAGATGTCCACTGTTCTCGGAGACAACTATTCCCAAGTGGATTGGCCTGAAAACAGTGTAGCCCTAAAGGAGGCAAGAAAAATCTCTTGTTCCAGACAGCTGGAAAGGACTGATTTGGGCTGTAATTTTCATTCATCTTGCTTTCAGACTAACAAGGGTTTTAATAACAACTGAGGAATGGAAGGATGCTTTAAAAGGAGAAATGTCTGTAAGGGAATAAAACGTTCCTGCAACTTCAAAACTATTGCCAACATGAGGGACAAAATCACTTCTTTAGTCTTCTGGCTATATTACTACGTGAATGGGTTTAGTATAATACTACTACTGTCAGATGACTCATTTCTTTTTGCCTGACTAATGAAGTGCACAGTCACGTTGGGCTTCTGAAGTCTGGTTTTATCATTTAGGACATAACATCCAGATTTGCTAACAGCAGTAAAACTGTCACTGATTTCTTATTCTAACTATTTTAAGGTTGTAAATGGTTTTGTAAGGGAGTTGGTTTACCTGTGAATACTGTATGCTGTCCTGTACCCACTGACCAAGCTGTATCGTAGACCACTAACCTTACTGTGTTGTAGATACTAGCCTCTGCTTGGTGAATTTTAATACATTTCATCTCCCAAAGGCGGCACAGCAGCCTACTGACTCAGACCCAGCTACCTAAGTACAAGGGACAGAAAGCTAAGAACTCCAACTTTCTGGCTTGTATTTTCCATCTAACTTTTTTCTTGGGGATATTTTGTTCTGTTGTCAAATGTTTTTTGCCTCTCTAGCAGGATTGTGTCCAGGATTGTTGCATGCTGTCCTTTGCCATAAGGCTTTCAATGTCTGTTACTGTAGTAAGGGAGTACCTCAGGTTTTACTCGAGGCACCCAGAAGAGCATTGTTATGTTGGGGAGTGGCTCCCTTAGATCTAACTGCAGAATGTTCTTTCCTAGGAAGTATTACTTCCCTGTGGTGGGATCCTGTTCAACGACTGCTGTTCTCAGGTGCCTCTGATCACAGCATTATCATGTGGGATATCGGTGGAAGGAAGGGGCGAACACTGCTTCTCCAGGGACATCAGTATGTAATGGTGTTTTATTTTTCTTACATGTTCTGTACTGAATAGTGTGGCAGGATATTTGAATATTTGTGAATAATGGAGAAAATAACTTTGCAGAATTCTGAGGACTTTGAAGAGGAAGAAGGATCATCAATACTAGGAAAGCATTACTGATACACTTTATTTTTTACTAAGGTTTGATACTTCTAAACCGTGGGCACTGAGAACATAACATAAAAGTAGGCTATATATATATATATATATCAACTTGCTCGAACTTTTAAGTTGCATGCTTCTCTATTGTAAATACTTCTCTGAGTTGGCTGCAAGGGTGAGGCTAGAAACCTAACGTATAAGCATGTTTGTGTACTCATGTAGAATAAGCTTCAATAGATTCCTGTTCTGTTTCTTTCTATCAGTGAGGTGGTAAAGTGGCTGAAATACAGGGGTGGGTCTCGACTTCAGAGAAGCGTGTCATATCTCCACTGTCCAGCAGGTTAGGTAGTTAGGTGTCTGTATTTAACCAGCTCTTAATTTTTACAGACACACAACACTAGCTGCCATTTTTAAATCTAAGGCCTTAATTCATTCTGACTAGTGGTTCACCACTGAAGATATGTTCTACTTGGAAATGCAGTAGCAGTAGAGATCTTGTTTATGTTTGCAGATGTATTTGTATAGTGCGTTCTCCTCTTGTCTAATTCCATAGATGCCTCCATCTACCTTTGGTCAAGACTGATAGCCTTAGCCCAAGAACTCTTATTAAATCTTGAGGATTTAGTTTTATGGCTAAAGAGCTAGTAATAGAATAGTGGTTACAAGAAGTAACTGAAGTCTGTGACTGGAGGACTTTAACTGCTGTTACTGCTGCATCATGTGTCCTGGTGAAAAGTTATAACACTGTTAGTTTCTCGTCAAAGATCACATTTAGCATCAGACTTCATACAGAATGGTAAAGCAAGTTCTTTTGAGAAGCAGAATGGGAGTTGAAATAAAACTTAGATGTTGCCAAGTAGTCTAGTACTGTTGAGGTCCTTTGTTTAGTTTATTAGATTAGATTTATTTAGCCTCTTTATTTAGGTTTAAACTGTCTTACTAGTGAATGCTTGCTTTGCTTTGCAGCTACAGAATGACTTACTGTGATTTGTTAGCAAAAGTGGAAGCTCCGTTGTCTCTGTTTTGGTAACTGTCTCTCCTTGCCAACACAGACGAGTATTTGCACCCACGCTCTGAGCCAGTTGACACTCATTCTCAGTGCTTACTGCTAGGAGATGTTAACATGGAACTGTACCTCTGGTATTCTGGTCAAGCCTGTAAGAACAGACCTCTAGGCAACACATTGATGCTAGGGTAGTGCTTAGGTGACAGCATCTGTCTGCTCATCTTCACAGCTATAGTCAGTAGACTTAGCAAAGTGTTTGGAAGTCAGTTTTGTCTTTCTAGGTATCTTTACAAGGATAAATCAGGGTGTTTTTTTTTGGAAACTAAGCTTTATTTAAATACCTGTGGGTAAATAGTGTCTACTTCGTTTACAGTGACAAGGTGCAGGCTATCTGTTACATCCAGCTGACACGGCAGCTGGTATCTTGTTCAGCTGATGGAGGAATTGCTGTTTGGAATATGGATATCAGCAGAGAAGAGGTAAGACCATATTCTAGGTCAAGAATTTTTTTTAAAGAAAACTTTTTTTTCCCCTTTTTCAGGGGCTGATATCAGTTCTTTGCTTGGTGAGTTCTGCAGACTGTTTTCCTCACATTGCCTAGAACTTTAAGGCTGAGCAGTACTGTTAAAACCTGCTCTGTTCTAGTGGCTGTCCATACTGCATTGCAGTAGATGAATTCCCTGGACAGGCTTGAGAATGCTTAGTCTTATCTCAGTGAAATGACACGTTCACTGGAATGGCTACAGCCCTTGCTGCTGGAACACTAAAGCAGACAAGCTTCTGCAGTAACAAAAACAATGGACTGTGCTTTGACAGTCTTGAAATGAGTTCTCAACTCATGTCAAAGCAGGTAAAGAACTGAGATTCTGCTCTGGAGATGCAGTTCAGAATGTAGAGATTCCTTCCCAAAGATCTCAGTGCACAGCAACTGAGCCTGCCAAGCACATTCTTTCTGCATCAGTTCATATCCACCATAGGAATCAGAAAAGATATCTATTACTCCAATCTTTGGTTAAACCATTGCTATAGGAGGTAGTTTTGGTAGCCCCTATAAAGCAGTACTTAAGGTTCATTAAAGTGTTTGAGAGTGTTGAAATGTGTGAAGGCCCTATTTTCATTTGACCTAATCCACTTATGGCAGGAAAAATATGTAGGTGGGAGAAGGGGGGCTTAGGGAAAATGTGGGCAGGATAGAAAATGCAGATGAGTTCTTCATTATATCGAACTGCAATCCTAGGGAAGCAGCAACAATACTTCTAGAATTTACTCCTGGACCCCCCTCATCTTAAAGGGGGTTAGTTACTGTCTTATAGCTTCTAGAACTTGGATTACACTAGCCCTTAAAAATATCATCTAGGCAACCAGAGCAGCAGTCTTTGCCTGCAGCAAGTTTAATAACTTCAGTGTTTGAATTAGTTTTCTTATTAAGGCAGTAACATAACATACTGCCGTGGGCTTAAAAAGTATAGGAGGTATGTGAGTAACAAATAACTGTAGTCTTAGGTTTGGGGTTTCTGTATTAAACTTCTTTTGTACTGTACCCTAGGCAATCTGTTGTAATGTCCAGAGCCCAGCCGGGGCATCTTTCCAAGTAAAACTTTACTTTAAATTCTTAAAAGAAACTTCCTTGTCTGTCCTATGAGGAAAAAAAAAAGAATTCTGATTGCTTGTATCTCTTGTTCTTTTACAGGCTCCTCAGTGGCTAGAAAGTGATTCCTGCCAAAAGTGTGAACAACCTTTCTTCTGGAATATAAAACAGATGTGGGACACAAAGACAATAGGGCTGAGACAGGTGAGATGGCTGGTTTGAGTGTTTAGCTATACTTCAGCACTTAAGCAAAATGTAAACAGAAAGCCACTAAAGCTGTTAAATCTTTTAATCTGTTGGTATGTTTGGTGCTTTGAAGTGAGGGTTTATTGAGAGGTCACAGCTTCTAGGCAGTACTAAGAAATTCCCAAATTGTATGGAAAGTTCCATCAAACTTCTGTCACGGGGCAAAGCAGGCTGTGCTGGGAATGCTCTGTTGGGTTTCACTGAATATTTCTATGCATTGGACTGTGGGCAGCTAATCTTCACACATTCAAAGTGGCACATAGTGCCCCATAACTGAGCAAATTGCAGCCTAACACGTTGCAGAGTACTTGCAACATGAAGTGGAGATGGCCCTGCTCTCACTGGGCTAGAATGGAAAAACTTTCCAGATAGCTTTATTTTTGGAGAGACTGGACGGGCACTGAGACACTCATCTGTTTCTGACTGAGAGACTGTTATTTCTTTGGTTGCCTCTTCAACCCTTATTTTCCCCTGCTCCCAGAAGGAGCTTGCAAAAGGAAAAGAGGATAGACAGGGAGACTATGCAAGTAAACCTATTAATGGCCAAAATGCCTATTCAGAACTCCAGATTCCTTAGTCTTTATTTGAAGGAACAGAAAGTTTCCCAAGAGGTTACAAAACAAGCTTTGTTGTTGTTCTGTCTACACTTGGTAAGGTGGGTCAAGTGGCACAATATAGTGATTTTGCTTGTTTCCTTCTTCCTCTCTGAAGCATCATTGCAGAAAATGTGGGCAAGCAGTGTGTGGCAAGTGCAGCACCAAACGGTCAAGTTATCCAATCATGGGATTTGAGTTCCAGGTCCGTGTCTGTGATTCCTGCTTTGAGTCCATCAAGGATGAAGAGTGAGTATTAAGGCGTAATAAAGAAAAGTAATACCGCTGAGATACACAACACTCATATTTGTTTCACATACACAAATGTACCAAGGTGACTCTGCTAATAGGCCACCTTTGCCTCGAGCACTCAAAGCACTGCAATGGCAGAGATCCCTCAGCTGGCTCTGCAAGCTAATTTGGATCAGAGATACTATTCCAACTTTAGTATCCACTTTATTTCTTCTTTTCCATGAGCCAGATCTACACTTGAAGCATATTTCTTTCAAGGTTTTTGTGTAGTTAAAGGCTATTGATTGGACTTGAAATTGCCAAATGTGTGCCTGACAATGCATCCCAGCTGCCAGGATGTATATAAATTAGTTCAAGTACACTTAATGAAAACTGTTTCTACAGGAATATTCTTCACAGCCCAACGTTATTTTCCCCATGCAAGCAAATTGGATCATTTGCTGTCTCAGTAAACTCTTCTTGCCAATGAAGGAACCCTCTTTTTATCTTGATCTGAACAGCACTTTAGTGTTCATTGTCATGTCCCCTCCTTGGACACCTAGAACGCTAAAGGAGCAAAGTAATTGGATGCCAGTTTTGGGGTATTTGTAGTGGAGTTTTTTGATGTTTTGTTGTTTGTCAGGTTTTTTTTGTTGTTGTTGCTGAGAGGTTATTGTTTGTTTTTTAAAAAAGGAGGTGCTGTACCCAAGTTGACTTATTAAAGTCAGCAGGAAAAAATATAGCTGAGCTTGACTTCATAACCAAGAGTAGAATTACTTACTAATGCAGTGTCCCACTTCTGCTGTGGTATTAACAGTCAGGATGCCAAAGGCCAGCAAATGTCACACCTGTATAATTACACAAGCAATCCCTTAGCCTGATTTGCTAATGTAATTTTGTCTCCTTTAATATGGCGCTGCA
The DNA here is from genome assembly GCA_013401255.1 of Urocolius indicus. NCBI lineage: Eukaryota > Metazoa > Chordata > Aves > Coliiformes > Coliidae > Urocolius > Urocolius indicus. The sequence goes on along the minus strand of WBNH01011484.1, from coordinate 476,886 downwards.
GTTCTCAGGACTGATTTATTTGTACTTGGACAACTCAATTTTGTTGTAAGTTTATTTTGCACTGCTATAATGATGCAATTGAGCCTCATCTGCTGGCTGGCTTTCATTTGCATTTGTCTTGTGCAGCCGTACTTCCCTGGCAACCTTTCATGAAGGAAAGCACAATATTTCACACATGTCCATGGACATCTCCAGAGGGCTCATGGTGACTTGTGGGAGTGACCGGATTGTGAAGGTATTCACATACTTCTGCATTTATTAGAGATATGTACTAGAGAACTAATAGTTGTATATACTTTTTTCTTTCTGACAACTGTTGCTACAAAGCCAACTGTTGTGGGCAGCAAGAACTGTTTGCTGCAGGCTGTTCTTCCTGCAGCTGAATGAGGAAATGACTGTAATTCCACTGTATGGAGTCTAGCTCTCAGAACTGGTTACTGTGGAGTCCTGTGGACAAAGCAAGCAGGCATTAGCAGTAGGAGAATCCACCAGCAGCCTTAAAGACACTGACATGAGGAATTGTGCAGGGTTCCTTTATTCTGAGCTCCCTGGCTTCCTGGAGTATTGCCACTAAAAGCCCTGGTTATGAGACAGCAACTTGGAAGTCGGGCTATGTAGAAGCTTGCTGTTCACATACAAGCTATCCATATGCCATGCATGTCTGAACTGAGACTATCCCAGTCTGTCCTTGTTTTTCTGTAAGCACCTTTGTAACAAACTGTGTGCGCAACACTTTTTTTAAAACAGACCAACAGAGAGCTTGCTAGAAGACTCTTGAGCCCTAAGTTTGACTTTTGGTTTTTAACACTGACACAAATCTTTATGATGTTTTTCTCCAGTAGAGTTTAATCAGGATTTGGTACCTTGTGTCCAGGAGAATCTTTGTTTACTTCTATGGCTCTTATAGGAATATTTTGAAGTCTTATAATAATATTATGTAATTCTCCACAATATTTTCTTCCAGATCTGGGACATGACACCAGTAGTTGGTTGCAGCCTTGCAACTGGCTTCTCTTCACGCTGATCTCGTACCTGACAAGTTCTTGCACCTTATGTACAGCAATATGCACCAAACGAACGGAATCCGTCTTAAGAATATTACCACAGACACTGGTTGCTTGATTCTTCTCCTGCTGCTGTTCCAGGATGGACAGTCACCTTGGCAGAGCACAGCTTTTCTGTTGGGCTCACCGGGCACCTCCTCGGTGCAGACATGCGGTTTTGCAGCCTCTGGGACTAGCGTAAAGTGGCTTCCCTGCAGTAGGACACCCTGGCAAAAGGACCCCTCGTTTCTGGGTTTACATATGTAGTGTTAACTATGTGCTATCTCTGCTGATGTATCTTGTACAGATACCTTGTAGCTAAAATGTTCTCAGAGTAAAACCAGTGTAGTAAATTCAATTTGTGCAAATAGTAAAATAACTTATTTTCTCTTCCAGAAAGCAGTTCTGTAGAAATACTTTTGAGCAGTCACTGTCTGAACTGCCTCCAAAAGCTGCGTTGGTTATTCCTATGGAAGGAGGAGACATTTCAAAGTAGCAGGTGGCTTCTTTCAGATGAGATAATAAGAGAACCTTTGATCACACAAGATTCCCTTTATTGGCTTTCTCATAGTGTTTGTCTTCAAGTTCAGTTACTAGTGAAGTCACTTCTATGGGACAGCTGTTCTGTTTAGGTAACTGGTGAGTCTTTGAAAAATTCTAGGCTCTTTAGTGTTTTAACATAGCTAATAAACTTCTGTAGCTCTTACGAAAATGTGCAGCCCAGCTACTCTACTTTAGAGACAGGCCGTAGGTGTGAGCCATACACTGGCAACTCTAATGCTGTTAGAACAGGAAACTAAGCAAATCTGCCTTCTTAAATGTAATGGCTAAGAAAAAATGGCCACTTGAGTTTTAGGGACTTTTTCCTGTGGAAAGGCTGATATTTCTTTAATGGTAGGGAACCTGTCTCTGCTAAAGGGCAGCATAAATTCAAATACTGCCTTGTTGTTGCTTAAACCAGATAAATACTGAGCAATAATTACTGAGGTACAGACAGCTGTTTTTTTCCCCTGCACCTAGGTCTGTGAATCCCAAGATAGCTCCTCAGGATAGTTCCTGTCCTGTTTCAAAGCTGAGAAGTATGAAGAAGAGCTGGGAGGTTTTTATGACTGCAGGTGGCACATGGGGTAAATAACTAGTGAGATACTGTCAATAGATCAGTCTGATGGTTGTGTGAATTTCCTACATTTGAACTCTGTAAGGAGAACTTACTTTGAAACTTTGAAAGCTAAGTTAATATGTCACAGAGATTAAGCTTGGAGCTGTTTAGATTTTCCTGGAAACAGATGCATATGTGTGAGGACAAAAAAAATGTGGGTAGGTCAGCTGGCCCAGAATAGTTCGTGTTGCACAACTGTAATAGGCTCTTCCTGGCAGAAGACTTAAGGGTTAGACTGTCTTTATTTACAGCAACAATCAAGTGGTGCTATGAGTGTTAGTGAATTCAAGTCCTAGGTATGTAACTTGACACTAATAATCCACACTGGACCATGCTGTAGGCTGAAATAGATGAAGAATATGGTATTGTTAATATGTCGTGATTCACTTGCATTTTAAGCCAAAAAGCTGATAGTGTCCAAAGGGCATTAGAATCCAGAATATGTCAGTTACTGTTATTTTTGGATCTGGTTTTGTCTACCTTTCCATGGGCCTTCTCTGGAAGTCTTGTGAAGAACCTTTGAATTTGCTGGGCTTATTGGGCCACTGAAAAATAAACCAATCCCCCTTTTGTGAGAATCCCAAACCCATCTTTCCTTCAGTTCAGGATTTAGCACCTGTCCCACTGGTTTGATCCATGCCTTACTACACGCTGTAGAGCTTAGGGTTTTTGTGAAGGCTTATTCCTAAGCTAGTGAGAGAAAATCAGTTTGTACTGGAAAAAAAAGCTGCAGCCTCCTGCTCTGAAGGCCTTCACTCTTGCAAATTAAGAAGGAAACTGCGTGGCTGTAGAGGTGAATAAACCCTCATGGTGCTCTGCATTCACTTTCAGACTTCCTATCTGACTGTGGAAGAGAATGGAAGCCTGCTTCCTCGCAGCATATAAGGCAGCACATGAGTTACATCAGTACAACTGTTTATTATCCAACCCTGCTGGGTCAGGAGGATGTAGGGTCATGAGTTAAGCTGGGAGGTGTGGGATGAATAGCACATTTTTCAACCAAACATTGAGACTTACACCAATGACACTGAGGTGTGACTCCTTTGCAGCTAGCACTCCTGAGCTTCAGCATTTTTAGTTGTGATTAGCCAAAGTGCCCCCTGCTCAGCCTGCAGCTCCCTCCCCTTCCCTGTGAATACTACCTTTGCTTCTTCACATTAGGTTTTGCCACTAGATAATATATTCTGTACTACATAATGTTAAACCTAAGGAATCTATTTTCTATAATTGATATACTGAAAGATAGTGCCAGTTCAGAGATAACAAGACATTGTTATTCAGATATAACAAGACATGGCTGCTAAATCATTAGTCATTTAAGTGTACTCTTGGTGTTGAATGAGTAATGCTTACAAACCACTAAAGAAATAGTGGTTTTGTTTATAAACAACTATTTTGAAGGCACATACTCCATTGAAACTGAACATACTTCAACTGTGTCAGCTCAAGTGTGCAATTACTGAGAAGGCATTACTAATCTCGCTTGTATAACCACCTTCACTGTGGCAGGGAAGGGGAGCAAAGGGTACTAATATGTGCTCATTCTTTACTAGTTGTATTTCTGTACTCTGCATAGTTAAGAGATGCTAGATAAATCTGTCCCTCGCTCCTTCTTGTCTGTTTTTTAAAGTTTGACTACATGTACAATAAAGTATTTCTTGATATTCACTTAGTCTATTTGGATGATCCATCTTTTCCATTCTGTGAATGCACAACCTTCATTGTATGCTCTGGCTCCTCCTTTACCTGACCCAGGTCTAAATTCTAGGTTGGAGGGAGAGTTTTCCAGATGTGTTGTGTTGCTGCTGAAGAAGGTTAAATGTTGCAGCACTGAGGTTAAGAATCCACCATGAACGAGTGAGCTGAGACAACTGCTGTGTGGCCCAAGCTTAGGGATATATTACCCTATCCTTTGTCCAGCTCATGTAGGCCTCTTCTCTGATCCATCTAGTTCTCCTTCGGAGGTCTGCAAAGGTTCTGACAACACAGTGTCAGAGGATCAACCCCTTCACTGAAATCCCTTTGACCTGTCTGAGGTATTACAGAAATACTAATTTATACTGGATGGAATGAGCAGAGTCCACAATATGATACATACAGAGGACATGAGCTGCAGCCAGAGGATGTGGTCAACACTTGTCTTACGATACTTTCTCACAGAGAAAGGATGGGGACAAACTGGAAAGCATCCATATCCCTCAGAGCAACTTGCAGCCTTCACAGGCTCAAATACAGCACTGGCTGCCTTTGTAACACTTGCACTGCCTGAACGCTGGCCTGCAGACACATGGCATAGCTCACTGCTCCCCAGGCTATTCCAGAGCAACAGAGGGAATCTGAAAGCCACCTCTGAAGGGTGGCTGAGTAGTCTGTATGGTATATAATACTGCACTTTTAACTTTTTTTTTTTTAATGAGACACATCTCATTTTGAGCAGTTTCAACTTCTCACTTTTCCCAAGGCGAAATACTTTGTGTTCTAGTTCCAACAAAATGAAGCTGTTTGGCTATAGCTGGAAACAGGCTGTAGCTGGAAAAGCCTGTTTAGGCATCTGTGTAGACCATCTCAAGGAATGTTTTAAATGAGGCACAGGAACTCTAGTTAAGTCTGAATATGTTTGAGAACTACAAATGGTGTCTTTGTAGTGAAAGCACTGAAATATACTGAAATTGGTTTCCTAAATGAGAATGCATAGTTGATCACTTCTCACATTCCTTATGTTGAAAACTTCATTTAAATTTCAGATAAGCTGTATGGCAGGTCCTAGCAATGACTTTTGTAGTGTGGTGTTGACTTAATTCATTTGAGAGAATGAGAATACACTAGATGCAGGAAAGAGACATTTTTATGTTGATCGGATTTATTGCCAGGTATTTTGGAAGGAAAGCTCTCAAATGCTTTTTGCCTTTGTAGGTGAAGTCCTCAGTGCTGAATGACATGGCTAAAGTGAAATACCATGATCAAACTCTACAGAAAACTATTCATTTCTGCCAGCTTAATACTATCAACTAACAGTCTTTCAGTGAGTTGCAACGTGGCCTTTGAAGGCTTTCTCTGCTTCTCTCATGAGTGTAAGGCAAGCCTTCTCAATGGTCTCTTTAGTGACTGCAACCAAATAATATCCCCAAGTTTTTTGCCCCTTTGGAGGAGGTAAGGGCATGGTCTCTGGGTAGCTGTGTATGGTTTACTAAACTCACTAATAATGTAAAAGCTTGTAGTTGAACAGATTCAAAGACACGGTTACTGGTTGTATCACTTTGGCAATGGAAGAAGCATAATACCAGTAAGAAAATCTACACAATTTCTTTTTTATAAAATGAAGTATAAAATATTTTATCAAATAATAAACTGAGATACGCTGAGTCATTAGAAACTTTGCTTTCTGTTTGTATAGCATGAGCCTTTCCCCCCCCCAACATGCTGTCAGCTCAGAGTTGCCATAACTAATTGCCCTCTAACTCGCTTGTGCACTCAAGGTCTCCTACCAGTTTTACTGTGTAATCTGTGCTCACATAGACAAATTGAACCATATTCTTTGATCTACTCCCAATGTGTTCTGCTAATTCAGATGGAGTTGACTGGCTTGTCTGCAGAACATTTGGTACATTCATTCCTAAATGGCTTTTTGTCACAAAGGTATCACGGGTTGCCTTGCATCTAGCTGTTCTAACCAAATTACTAAGGAAGTTCTGTCAGCTTTAGTTACAAAGGCCCTGGTGTGCTATGAATCACATGTTTTGTGAGACACCCAGAGGCTTCTGTATCTCAGCATTTATCCAGCCCCAAACCCAAGATAAATTTATGTAGAAGTACAGGTTGGTTGTAGGATTTCTCGTTTGTATTTTTACATGTGATCTTTCTGTTTGTCATCTGAAATGTTTCATATTGACCTGTTCTTCAGGAAACTATTGCAATAACAAATGTCATGGAGGTGCACACTTTTCTCCCCTATAACCTATTTACAGGGAAAGACCCAGAATAGGCTTTAACTTGCGCTTAGCTTTGCTGCTCTATCTGTCTTCGAAACAAAGAAGATACCATTACTCCATATTGATTCAATATCATTCAATGTGATGAAAATTCAATATCTATATTCTATCATTGCTTTCCTTATGGTTTCTGCTGTTTTCAAAATCTGTATTCATGTATTTGTCAAAACTCTATATAAAAGTTTGCATCAACTGAAGTGCACCCTTGTGTTGCTGATTAAGAGTGGGCACTATTTACTAACATCCTTTGATGTTGCTGCTGCTAGGCCATAGCTATTTTTCTGTTCTAGTACTGTCCTTTGTCGTTTCTCTGTTCTCATTCATTTTTCCTTCTTTCTGTCTTAGTTTATGGCTCCTTCTGCAGGTTCCCTCTGCTGCAGCATCTCCACGTTGGAGTCTGGCTTCCTGAGACAGCTCTTGAAACACAACTGAACTGCTTGCCTGAGCCTCCTGATCTGTAAGAGTGGGATGGTCTTGCAGCTGCTGAATTAAGGATGACCGAGGCAGCAGTCGGGGAAGATGAGTGTCTTTTAGGAAGCAACACATTACCTCACTATCATTTACAGGACTCCATAGCTATGCAACCATAACTTGCTCTTCTGCTTGCTACAACCTTAGCAGATTGGAAAAGAATACTGTAAAAGCCACTACCTCTTCCAGCCCTGACTGTGCAGTGTCCTGGCTAAGTGGTGGACACCCACCGCTTTGTAATCTTGGTGACTGGTAGGGAAGGGCTGGGATCAACAGTCAATGGTTACTTACTGGTTTTTGAGATTGTTAGAGTGATTTGTGTAAGGGTAGAGAAAAGCTGCACTTGTCTAAATGGTGTCTGTGGAAAACTCAGTGTAAAACTTGATCTTAGAAATGTTATTTACAATAAGGAAACAAGTCTATAAAGCTGTGTTCATTACAGTCTTTTTATGGAGAAGAAATGTCGGGAATGTAAGCATGCTTACAGGGATGTTTTAGTCCCCCTACTCCACAACAGCAGCTCCCTTGTTTTAAGATGTGACTATACCAGCTGAGCACTCTGCTTTTTCAGAAGCACACTCTGAATATGCTTAGATTTTACAACCAGGATGGAAAGAGGAAAATCGTGAAAGAAACTGAGGGAAGGTGGAACGGCCAAAGAACTGAATGGCGCTGTGGTTAAAGCGTGCAGAGACTTGATTTAAGGGGTTTTAAGGAAGGGTGCTGTGGATCTAATAGCTGTTAATCCAACTGAACACAAGAGGGCTACAATGACACATTTTCTCTTGACAGAAGGAGAATTCTGGTTGGAGCTGTACTAACGTCTGAGTTGGAGATGTATTTATGTCTGTCTACTTTTTGGGCCTGCTTTTAACTGGGAAGTGAAATAAAATGCTACTTGACACACTTTAAGTACTTGTATACACCTACCACTTGAGTACAGGCTGTAAGGATTTGAGATTGCTATTTTGAACACTTTTCTAGTACTTCAAACTGCTTCACTGTTGGGACTACTTAATGAACATGCTATTGCTGCTGATAAGGTACCAAAATCTGTGGCACAGATACAGCATTTGCTATACTTGCCAGTGCTTTTTTCTGCACTTAAACTGTGAGAATCCAGATTGTGTGAGCAAGTAAGGAAAAGGGAGCATATGAAAAGCAGGGAAAAATTGTCTGGAAAAGTACAATCCCCTGCCTGGTAACCATGAGCAAGTGCTAGATTGCTTCTCTATTGATCTAAAGTGCAATTAAAAGCTACCTCCTGCAGCTGAATTTAGATTGGACTTTTAAAGTTTTCTCTTTCCCTTATGGGCCTAGTATCAAGTGGAAAAAAACCTGCACAGCAGGTCTCCTGAAAATCACCAAGTGCAGCGTGAATCAGCCCGGGCTCCTTGGTTTGCACAGGGCTGCCTCCCTGAAGCCCTCTGTGGCTCTGTGCCTGGCAGCAGCTCCTGGCAGGTGCTGAAAACCCACACCAAAGTGTGTGGTGGCTCCCATCAGTGTCAGTGGCTGGTGTTCTGCTTCATGCCTTGTGGTACTTGGTGTCAGCAAAAAGGCTTCTTTCTGCTATAAAATGGTGGAGGTGTTTTTCAGAGGGATTTTTTGGCAGTTGTCTAGAAGTAAGTGAGAATGTTGTATTTTGTTCTCTCCCTGCTTTTCTTTAGACAGTGGTTTCAGTCCCTTAATTGGAACTGTCAGGATTGGTTTGTTTCCCTGGAAATGTATGTGAATATAACTTCCCAATCAACTGTAAATCATTAGCGAATGTACAGCTTTACTTATATGGTCCAGGATTAGCTTCTGCTGTCCATAAAGCTTGCAGAGATTAGGAGGGCCAAAGACAAAGCTCATTGCAGGTTTAGGACCTCATCAGCTCATTCTTACCTAGGCAGGGGCCAAATCACACCTCTTATTTGGGTACCATTTCTTAAAAGTTCATCTGAGCACTTCAAAAATAATGGCAAAACTGTCAAACGTGGGATTTCTCTGGAAATATTTCAAAGCCATGTAGCTGAGTTGCTGAGGGACATGGTTTAGTGGTCAGCTTGGCAGTGTGAGATTAATAGTTGGACTCAATGATCTTAAAGGTTTTTTTCCAAGCTAAATGATTCTATAGCATCTGTCATTTTAGCAAATAAATACTTTTCAAATCAATAATGTCCAGGCACCCTGGCAAGACCAGCGAGGCCAGTGCTGTTTGGCAGCATGGCACGGCGTCTTCTGTACTACAGCTGTGTGGTAAAGGGTGAGCATGTTTGTGCAGTCTGGAGATAGTGCTGCTTTATGGGTCTGGGATGTGCCCTCAGGAAGCGACAGAGGCCAGGGGCAAGCGAGCAGGTGAAGTATCAGTGAGATCTGTAGGCAGCTGGGACTCATGTGCCATGCACTCCAGAAGTGAAGCCAGAGCACTGGGCAGCTGGCAGCATTACAGCTGAGCATGCATGGTGCTGCTGGGTGGGATGGGCTTGGAATATACAGAAACCAGAACTGAGCAAAGTGCTCTAGAAACAGTATGTCTGTATAGATCAAGCTGAAGGGGCAGAGAGGTGTAGGGTCATGCGTGCTTAAGGTCATGTACTGTTAAATGAGCATATGGAGCACACCCCTGCTTATGCTCTCTGCTCTTACAAACAAGCATTTCCAACTAGGAGTGCATTTCAGCCCAATTGTCCTCGCACAATTGCTTTAGATGGTGGGACCTTCTCCCTTTTGCTGGAGTATGGATGTCAGTCATTGACACCACGGTGTCCCTTGGAGTCCCTGAACTCCTTTGGATTTCCCATTCCCACTGATGACTCAGATGCATCTGGCACTGCACACAGGAGCAGAGCACAGCTCTGCCCAGAGCAGATGGGAACTGTAGCCCTAATCCAGACACAGCGCTCTGGGCTAAATGCGTGCCTCACCGAGGAATGTCTCTCCTTTGGACTGCAAACATGGTCCTTAAACATCCTAAGTCTTCTCATCGGTGGTAGTTTGCATCTGGATCTGGCTCCTGGTAAGAGCCTAAGAAGCCTTAGGCCTGGATTAGAGCCTTTGATTCAAGTGCTGAGTCTGTGGATGTTGCACATTCTTTTGGCACCAGCTGCTTATCAGTAAATCCCTGCTGGAGGTTACAGGGATTTGCTGACCTGCTGGCAAAGCTGCTCCTGTCTTGGTCTCAAAGAGCATCCAGCTCCTCGAAAAGCACAGGTTTGCAAAGCTCATACATTTAAGGTATTTAAACTATTCGAGTTTCATTTGTATGGAGATAGGCTGCAGAGCAATCATCCTGTCTGCACCAGCGTGCCCTTGGGGTATGAATGCTGGGAACAGGGGTAGCTAGAGCCCATGGAGGGCAGGAACTGCGTTTTTGTGTAACTCAGGGTTTGCTGCGGAGGGCAAAGCGCCCTGTCAGCGGAGCAGGGTGAGGGCTGCCTTCACTCCGTGTGTGGACAAGGACTCGCCTCCAGAAACGAATGTCTAGGGGAGGCCGCAGTGCCGTACAGTCTGACAAAAACCTGCCCTTCTGCCCCGCTCCGCGCTCTTTCTGTCGGGAGGGCGGGCGGCGACACGGGGGCCGACAGCGACAGTCGCCCTCGGCCGCCTCGCCCCACACCGCGCCGGGGGAGCCCCAGACCGCCGCCGCCTGCCCACGTGCCCCGCACAGCCCCGCACAGCCCCGCACTGCCCGACCAGTCCCGCCACGCCGCGCCCCCGGGGTCCCCGTCCCGGCGCGGGCAGCAGTTGGCCGGGACCTCCCCGTCGGGCATTGTGGGAAGGCGCGGTGCAGCCAGCGCCTCACCTGGCGCGGGGCGGGGAGCCGAGGGAGGCTGGGCGGGAGGGACGCGGCCGGCACCTCGCCGGGCCGGGGCGGCCCCCAGCCTGCTGCCGCCGCACTCACACCATGGTAAGTGGGCCGGAGCCGCCGCACTTGGCGGGGACCGGGCGGCAGAAGCGTCCCCTTGTCCCGCCACAGCTGCCCTCTGCCGGGTCGGACACCCCCGACGGGCGCGTTCGCGGGGCTGCTGCACCCGCTGGGGCTGCTGCACCCGCTGGGGCTGCACCCGCTGGGGCTGCTGCACCCGCTGGGGCTGCACCCGCTGGGGCTGCTGCACCCGCTGGGGCTTCTGCACCCGCTGGGGCTGCTGCACCCGCTGGGGCTGCACCCGCTGGGGCTGCACCCGCTGGGGCTGCTGCACCCGCTGGGGCTGCTGCACCCGCTGGGGCTGCACCCGCTGGGGCCGGCCGGAGCGGAGCGGAGCTTCCCCTTACCCGACCTGGGGCCTGGCCGGGAGAGACGTTGCTTTCCCAAGAGCCTAATGCAAACAGATATTTGCGCGCTGCCCGAAAAAGCAAAGTCCCCGTGGAGGTGTGCTGGAAGGGGATCCGCTCAGCCGCACCAGCACCCGGCGCGCCCGGGGAGGGAGAGGGCAGCTCGGGAACCGTGCGGCAGCGGCTCGGCTGCCCTGGGAGAAGAGGAACCGGGCTTTTAGTTGAAAACAAACAACATTCTGCCGGAGTGATCCGAGTTGGCTTTAAATAGAGGTGAAATGTGTTCGTTCTTAGGGCTGTACGGGCTGCTCCGAGAAGCAGAAATGCTGTTTCCGAGCGGGATTGAACACGGTTCGCACCTGTTTTGAGGAAATGAAAGTTAGATTCCTTTATGTCTTCTGACCCTTGGGGTGAGCTGGGGTCATGCTGACAGCCTTTTGTAGCCAACCAGGAAAACCAGGCTGCTACAGAGAGAGGCTTTATAAAGTCTTCCTGTAACTTGAGGAGCTGAGGTTCAGGTCGGCTCCAGTGCCTGCAGAAGGATCAAATGTAGTTTCATACAGGTCTGTGTCTTTTGGCCGGCCCTGGTGTCAAAGTGGGGCAGTGCTGGGTTTTCTTGTGACGGGAGCATTAGGAAGAGCTCTTCCCCACGTGTGTTCCCTGGTGTTGGGTAAGTGGAGAGCTCAGGTGGCAGCCTTGCCTCCAGCGTAGGTGCCTCTGCTCAACTGCCTGCTCTCATGGGGGAAATGAGGAACTTGCCTCTGCATTTCCATCAAGTAATGCGTCAATCAGAGAGTGTATGGGTCTGTCTGTGTTCCTTGTATGCTGTCTGTTGGTGTCCAGCTTAAGTGTGTGACCCTGCTCCACGATTTGTTTCAGCTTGGAAGGAGGAAGCAGCTCTTTCAGGTTAAAAGGCTGTCAGGCAGGATCCTAGAGGGAGAGGCTCTCCAGTGCTGTGCTTGGTCGTGGTTTGCTAAGATCAGCAAAGGTTGCCGTGGTTATTTTCTTTTGTTAAGCATGATGACCAATATCTGCAGAGTAACGGTTGGATTTTCCCCACTGAGAACTGTGGGCTCTCAAGCAGTAAGATGGTCAGCAATGCCCCTTAATAGAGAAACCATCTCACTGCTTGCTAATTCAGACTTAGGGCAGGCTCTGTGAGCATGCCCCAAGCTGCTGTCTTGCACAGTTTGCCTATTGTGTGCATCAGTAATATCAGTTACTGGCAGTGCAGCTGAACAGAAGTCTCTCATCGCCTTCATCAGAGGCCAGGTTTCCTTGTTTGTCTCTAGTCTCAGGAGCAAAGCTATGCTATTTCTTTTCAGTGGTTTAGCCAGAATGCTGCCTATGTATTAATCTAGTGCCTTTAGAAAGATGTGCCTGTCATTACATTTGCAAATAGAATATGCACAGTAATGCATTTACAGATGACAATGCAGTCTCCACCTTAAGTCCCAATAAATATGTAACCTTTCTAGTTACACCCTATATACATACGTCCCTTGGGTAACGCTTCTGTAAACAACTGGAGTTCCTATTTTGCCCTTGAAGGTCGGTAAATATCGGAGCCGATTTCAGGGAAGCTGGTCTCTAAACTCTCCCTGATGCGTTCACTTCACAAACGCCAGTTTTCAAAGCACTCACGATGGTCCCAGGGGAGTGCTGCTTACAGTGGTGCTGCACATTGACAATTTGGAGACTGTCTGCTTTATTGATTGTTACAATTCTATAAGATGAGTGTGCATTCTTACAATTAGTTCCCCCCCTCCCCCTTTTCTGAGGTCACAGTACAAATCCTTGCTGGTGCTATTACATTAACTAGTGCTATTGGCCTTACCCTCTTCTGTTGTAGAGCCAGTACTGATGAAAGGGTGGTTTTGTCAGGGAACTCTTAAAATTACTTTCAAATTCCTCTGTCTGGAATAATCCTTATTCAGGCTGATGACAGGTCATATAAGTTCTCTGGTAGATTGGTTCCTCAGGTTTGGAATGACATAGTTGTGCTTGCCACCTTTTTTTCTGTGTTTGGAGATCTGAATGGAAAGTATTTGTGCAAGTGATACCATTTCTTAGCAAAAGAACTGTTTCAGTTGTTTGCTCTGTTGCAGATTTCCAGGGAAGTTTCAGGAAAGTGTTTGTTTAGTAAAGCTAACTTTACATCCTGCTGAGAAAGACAGCTTTCCTACCTGGCTTCTAATCTGTGTTTAAAAAAGACTTTTTTTAGAAAATAGACGAAATTCTACTCTCTGACATAAGTGAGTGCAGCAGAGAAACATGTCCTGATGAATTGCTGTCTCCACAAAGTCGAAGAGTGGGGAGAGAGCAAAGAGGAGAAAAGCAGTAGTTTCCCCAAGGATATGTGTTGCTGTAGTTTTTCATGCTTCTAAGTTGCAACACCTTAATGCCATTGCCACCTCATTGTTACCAGTGTTGCTTTCATGACAGTACATGGCTCTGCTTGCGTACATTTGTGTGCAGAATTGGTGCATTCACAATGAAAGGTCTGCTTCTACCTGTGCCTGCTCATCAGTGCAGGGAGAAAAAAAATATTTCCATGATCTGAAATGCAGGAGAAAGATGAAAAGAATCCCATTGAGCACAGGGGCTCTAAAAAATGTATTTGGCCTGAATAGCAAAAGAGTTGGCAAGCACGATTTTCACTTAGCAAGACATTTGATGCCAACCACTGATCTAGAAGCTTGGATGGAAGTATTAGTTGAAGTGACTGCAGCTGCAGACACCTGCCTGTTGTTTGGAAATGAATTCTCAGCTATTCTGGCTCTTGACCTCACCAACAGTCTCAATGCCCTTAATTGTTAAAATAGACACAATTTTGCAAAATATATTGCATAGAATATGCTATGTACAGTTTGAAGAATAACTGTTTTTTTCCACTCTATGGTACAGCTGTGCATTGGCCTCACAAAGACTGTGAACTTTGCCTCTAGGCATTTACCTCTGAAAGACAAGAAGGGCAGCAGATTAGAACAGGTGAAGGAAGGGGAGAAAATGAACGATTCGTGTTGTTGGAGGCAGCATTCTACATGGGAAGAAAAAAAAAAAGTCCCTGTGCTGTTTGTTTGTTTCTCTTGTAGTGAACCACCAGTGTGGGGGTAGCTAACGGTGAGGGAATGGCATGATGCTGAGTGGATAGGCTTTTCAGCTTGGAAAGAGAAGACTACAGGCGAAGTGATACAAATGCATGACATCACAAATGCTATGAAGAATGGTTGCCACAAGAGTCAGGGTACATCCTTTACAATTTTTAGGCACTAAATGTAAAGAAAACAAGAGGGAATACTTTTTCACACGGTATTGATGAATGTTTTGAGTCCACTGCCAAGGGTGCTGTGGGTGTCCTAATAAGCGGTTCATAGAGGATTGGTCCACAGGTGGGTTGTCCAGGTTCAGTTTCTGGCCCTGAATCCTTAAACCTATGATTCCTGGAGACAGGACTGTCAGAATGATATTACACACAGTCCATTACTGTATGCTCTCCCCTTCTAGAAGCTGCTCAGATCAGAGTACTGATCACAAAGTGATCCATAGTCTGGTGCTCAGTTACTCCCTGTCACTCAGTTGGACTTTTAAATACCATTTTGTGAGATGTGCTGGGAAAAAAAAATAGTTTTTTAGGGTTCTTCTCGAGAGGTCTATAATCTCTGACTGTTGATATGATCCTCTTCTAGTTTTGGATGTTATCTCAAGTAGTCACTATCATATTGTCCCTGCTGTACTGGAGGCCGCTCTGGAGTGGCTGCCTGTGCAGTTGTCGCGGTGCACACTTTACTGACTTTGAGTAATAAGCTCATTTCCAGAAAGCAAAATAGATGTTATCATAGATCACCATTATGATCTTTGCTTAAGTAATTGCTGATTCTTTGCCTAGGTAATTTTTTAAAATATATTTTTGTTCACAAATAAGGAAATTTTAGGCATGTCTCAGAGCCAGAAGTCTGTAGGTTGTAGAGCGCCTGGAGGGCTTCAGAGAAAGCCATGGCACCTGGGGTAGGCAAATGCAGGAAGAACACTGGAGGAGTAATAGGCAGCTGGGGCTAGGAGGAGCTTAGAAAACGATCCCAAGCATGTAGACAGTGTGAAATGTTTGCTGCTTTTTTTCCTGTAGCTTTACTCTTATTACTTCAAAACCCTATGCCTTTTAAATCATCCCATAGTCCTTCTGCATTCTGAAAGCATCAGTGCAAGAGCAGCAAAGGTACAAAATGATGAAAGTACTGAGGAAACCGATGGGTCAGGGAGGGCAGGTATAGCTGCTTCTCCTTGAAGACTTGTAAGATTTATGCTTTGGCACATACATCAGGTATTTGTGTGAGCCAGCTGTAGTCTTTCCAGTGATGCCTAAATTAAAACTCTGCTGCTGCTGTACAAATAATTCATTCTGTATTCCGTATGTGCAGCTACTAATTACCATCCCTGTCCATTCATTTCCCTGTTCCTGTTCCTGCAGGCTGTCATCTGCATTCACTTGGCTGCTGTAGGGTGTGTACTTTCCTGAGTGGTCACCTCTGGACCTTTGCATTTTTGCAGATGTTGCAGTTTAGAGAGGTTCAAGATCCAGTCATGCACAAATGGTATTTCATTTGTGAGTAGGAGTGTAGCACAGAGACTCAACAGAGTAGGATGAGAAAATAAAATGGACATTTATGTATCTGAAGGCAAGCTTGACATGCCTTTCTGGCCAGACATGTCTTTCTGGTCCTTTCTTTTGTAAGCAATGGTTGCTCCTTTCATGCTTAAGTTATTCAATCTGTGATTATTTTCTACCTTAGTGAAAAAATGCCCTTTCAAAAGCAGAAACTGATAAATTCTCTATTGAAAATGCCTAAATGAAATGCTGCAGTGTTTCAAAAAAATTACTCCCGTGCTCTTTCAGAGTCAGTTCACAAGTGTGATCCTAACTCGTGTATCTTAGATCTTTCCAGAGCTTGGTTTTCCATGGCTGTCTTTGTTGGGAGCTGGAGGAGTGGGTGTGAGGTGGCTGCAGGCCTGCAGTGTTGCTGCTCCATCAGGCACTGGCATCCCTGAGCTTAAGCACTGTCTGTCGCCTGGCTGAGGAGCCAGGGAGATTCCTCAGGAAATTCTGGTGTACCTGTCCAGTCCCAGAGCAAAGCTTTTTAGCTTTGCTCCTTCAAAGGTCAGAGGTGAGGGAAGGGCACTGCAGTGCCCTCATGTAGCAGGGCTTTGTAAATACCTGATAAGATAGACTGGAAATAAGAGAGGCTGCAACTTTTGCCCGAGGCCATTGGTCTAGATTTTAGCTCTGTTTCTTCACCAGGTGTTTAAGGAACAGCCTAGGAAAATGGCTTCTTGTGACTGTAAAAGCACATTGGGCCATGGTGGTTTAGAGGTAGTTCTCGGCAGCTTGTTCAGCTTCTCCTCTGGCCTCTTCCTTAGGGTAACCTAATGAAGATTTCCACTGCCTCACAAAAATGTATAAACAAACAAACACACGGGAGGCAGAAGGGGTGTGATTACCTGGTTAATAATTGTTGTGAATGTCTCCAGGTTGTGCTGGTTTCTGCACGGTCGGGCCGCCTGCATCCCTGTGCCTCTGTCCCCACAGCCATGACGGGAATGCTGTCTCAGGTTCACAGGGCTCTCCTCTCCACTGGCCTGCTCTCAAACTGGATAGTCCAAGGCAGGTTTAATGCCAGCTCCCTGCCTGGAGTGACCCTTATGACCTAGAAACGAGTAATTGCACTTGTGGGAATAAAATCACCGATTTAAGGAAACTGCAAATAAGTGTCCGCTGTACAAACTGGCCGCATTGCCTGCATCTACACGTGGAGTGAGATGCCCAGCTGTTGATGGGATGCCCAACAAGGCATGAGAAAGAGACAGAAGCATGCTTGTACTGTAGGAAGGACCCATTGAAGGAATGCTACTGCTTTATGAGAAATGAGCCAAGGTCAGGAGGACCAGACCTGCTGGAGGAGGCAATAAGCAGGAGCGGCGCAGAGACAGAGGGAGCTTGTGGGGCACTTAGGGCTTCCTTGAGGTGTGTTTTCTGATTCTTAGGTAGGGATCAGAAGTGAGGAGCTTCAAGATAGTTTTGGTTCCTAATTCCAGCTCATCTGTACTGTTGTGATGATGGTGTTATTTAACTCAGGCTGTTGAGAAGGCTATTGGCTGAATCGGTACTGCATGGTGTAAAAATCTTTTATGCTGGTCAATTTAAAATCTTAAGTAATTAGAAAAGGGTGACTTCTGCATCATAAAAAGCATAAAATCAATGTGTAACTATAGTCACGTGCCTGTAATGATCTGGCACAGCCTTTATTGCATGGACTTTGGATGTATTGTTTAGGGGAAATTGTTCAGAAATGTTCCTAATGGAGATTAAGTGAGAAAGAATTCTGTGCCAGTTGGACAGCAGAATGCTACTTTGGTGTTTCTGTGTCGCTGTTTTTTTCACTTAGTTTCTTAGATCATACAGACTAAGTATGGGGTTTAAATATTAAATCTTAGATTCTACAATATCTGTCAGCTTCTGCTCTGCTGTGAAGAAAAGTTTTAGTAACAGAATAAACAAGTAAGGAAATTTATATTTTTAGTACAATAGCCTGGTTTGAATTTTACATAATTGCTTTAGAAGTCTCTAAAACCCCAGAGTGTATGTATTAAAGGTCAGTGGCCAGATGGAGACTTTGTGCAGCAGCAGAATACTGAAATACCTATACTTCAGTGTGCTATCATTGTGTCTTTTGCTGATGTGGCTAGATTGTTAATAGTTGTCTATTCAGTATGTCTTCTTTCATTTCATCCTAAATGAATGCCTGGCATTCCAAACCATCTGTGTGCTCCCAGCATAGCTATTCACTTTTTTTGGGGAAAAAAATCAGTATTTACTTCCCTCCCTCCAGAAAAAAAAAACAAACCCACAACCACTAAACAAAGCAAAAACTAAAAGGAACTTTTTATTCTTCAAATGTTTTGGAGAACAAAAGAAATCAGCTAATGGCTGGAATAAGTTGGATGTCCATACTTTTTAAAAGAAACGATTTAGTGGGTTTTGTTCATTTTCAGATGTGATGTAAAAGTAAATGCTAATTAAAAAACTCTGCCTATGTTGGGAAGTACATCCTTTCATACTGGGGGAAAGAATGAAAAAATAGTAAAAGAAAAGCAGAATGTGGGCTCAACTAGACTGAAATATTGCCAGAAGGTCAGGCAGACTTCAGAATAAATTAAAAGAGAGCCTTAAGACAAAAAGTCACTTCCCCTCCACCAGGTACAGCCAGTCAGTCTGGCTTTCTCCAGGGTTCTGTCAGCAGCTGCTGGCATCATGTCAGCTGGGAAAGGTGCAGCTTTTTCATCCCACTTCCCTTTTTATGTGGTCTATGAGGTTTTCTTCATTGACACATCAGGTGTTGCCTGTTGCCTAGTGGCAGCAACAGGCCTAAACAGAGTTTTTAAGGAAAACTTGGTGTTCTGCCAAACTGTCTGTTTCAGGATAGTAATTCCTAATTTGCAAATTTTAGTTAACTTGTGAATTTCAAGACTCTTTCTAGTTAATAAAGGTGACTCTGATTTGGGAAGAGTCTTAATTTGCAAAGGTTACGGCTGAAGCACTGTCTAAACCGAGTGCTGCTGGGGTTAACAGAGCTGCCTAGTGGAGCAAATCTTTGCCCAGACCAAGCACCCAGGAAAGAGAAGGATGCTTCCTTTTTGCAGTCTTCTAGCTGCTGTCTCCTCTTCTGCCTTTCTTCACCTTAGGCTACTTGGACTCTTCCTGTTTCCCTCTCCTGTTTCCCTGTCTTCCATTACAAATGAGGGACATGGACTAGCCAGAGGCCACAGAACAGGTTTGAAACCAGTTGGGAAATGTTATTATGCAGGTTGAATTACAGGAGAAGCATTTCTAGCACACATTCTTCTCACAGTGGGGTGAATTAGAGCCTAGATGCATTGACCCCTGGAGCTCACCTTTTACATGTAATGTCTTTACAATGATGTAATCACTGGACAGGACACTGGAGAAGTGACCCTGGGAGTTGGCAAAGCAGCCTTGTCTTCCTGTGTAGTTTTCTTTATTTGATATCCCTACAGATGCTTTTTTTTCCTGTATGTAATAGACTATAGACTGGAGTTCCTTAGGCAGTTGTAGTAAAGATTGCAGTACAGATTAGATTAAGTTTTAAAACCTCTCTGAAAGCAATAAATGAAAACCAGTGAGCCAGCTGTAAAGTATTTTGATCAGCCTGTAAGTGTGAAATGACCGAATACCAGGGAAGGCTGCACCTAAGGAGACCTCTGGTCTTGGCAGGGAGCAGTCCAGGGAAGCAAGCTTGGGTGAGCTGCTTATCAGATCATGTCAGCCCATTAGCAGAAGGAGGCAAAAGGCTCCCAAGGAAGGTGGGGGAAAAAAATCCCAATCTAGTGTTAGTTTTACATATTTCTCTTAGCTTGGCTGTAATTTAACCTTGACAAAGCAGAATGTAATTCTTGATAACGCAGAAGGCCTTGTACCTTTCTGGCTTGTTCTGTTAATTAGAGCTGCAGTTGATTCAAAGATGTCTGAGAAGGAAACGAGGTGCAGGTCTAGAAATCTGGTTTAAATGCTTGATTAAAAAAACCCCGTATTTTTCCAACTAGCAAATAACTTCCTACAAATATAAAATGCAGTCATTTTTAGGCTACTGATTGATGTTTATGGAGATCATTTTGCACAGTGCTGTGGGTGGTTGGGTCTGATTCAGTAAAACAAGCTAATAAAATTACACTCATCTCCCAGATCAAAGCTCATCTCCTACAGACTCCACGTGTGAAAGCAGACGATGCTCTCACAGGAACTGCACTCCTCATCCCGACCCACTCAGGCCTGGACCTAAAAATTCCCTCTGGCATCACCCTGGGTCTGGTGATTGTTAGTCACAGCTAGCACACCCTAGAATGGTAGGAAAGGGAACCGAGCCCTGCTTCAAAGGTATTTTGCTGGAAGCAAGTAATTTGCCTTTGTTTTCCTCTGGAGTTGGAACATTTAAACATTGTAAAACATTGTAGGATGGTGTACCTCTATTTGTAGCTTGGCTGCTGAAAACCAATCAAATATTCCTTAATCAGCATCCATCTTGTCAGTAGCACTATAGGAAAGCAAATATGTTTTCACAGTCAAGGAGCAAGGAACAGACGAGCTGTTAGATTTGTCTTTGTGCAATACTTCAATACTGCCAAATTTATTGATGCATCAGAATCTTTCCAGTGAGCTGTAATGAACAGAGCTGTGAGAGTGAGGAATGTGTTGTATCATATTGACGTGGCTGAGCAGGGCAAAGCTGAACCAAGTAAAACCATGTCTGTAGCAGTTGGATGCACATGCTTCCAGGAATGAAGCCATTTAACCTCTTGAGAATGTAATATTACTGCCTCCTTGGGAGTTTCCCAGATTGAATGGACATTTTAGAAATTAGAAAAAGGAGGAAGAGTCAAAAGAGACCCTCCACCCCAATATTTTCTAAGTATCTGCAGCTCTCACCTGTTTTCTAGCTGTCTGTATTTCTGTCATGGTGAAATTGCCTTATGACATACGCAGGTAGGTTTTGCATAGGAAACAGGTGTGGGATGGGAGACCCAACAGGTTGGATTTTTGAAGCTTGTGTACAAGCATTTAAGAGGATATTTTCTGATTGCAAAGAATGTTGCCACTGCTCGTGAAAGTGATGGTGAAACACCAACTGCATCTTTCTAAGAAACAGTGGAGTTTTCAAAGCAATTTTAAGTAGAGAGCAGCTCACTTTCCTGGGAGTGAGACATGACATCCCAAAGAAAACTAGTAGCAGAAAATGGTGGCAATATTCACAGTAATTTCCTGGCTTGTTGGTGTTCAAAAGGTTGAAGGCATAAGGTTGTTCTTCTGGAGATACGTGTGTTACTTGCAGACACTCAGATTTAGGGTCTGTTGAGTCCAACAGCTGAACCTAAACCAGAATATCCCTTCATTATATTCCCATACTGAAGCACTGCAGACATGTATTTCTTCCTGAAGATGTCTAAAGTAGCACCATAGTGAGCTTTGGCAGAGGTTCATTGACTAATTCCCTGCATTTTCAATTGGATCTGATCATCCTCTCCTATCTGATTCACCATATTTTTAGGAATTTGTTTATCAAATAGCTGCTACCTCTGCCTGATTGCTTTTAAATGGACACCTGCTGACCTGCTGCTCTTATCTGCAGAACCTACTTTGCCCTGCTTTGCAAAATGCACTCATCTTTACCAAGGCTTTGGAGTTAATTTGCTGTGCAGCAAGCAAAGTAGCCTTTCTTTAATCCAGCTCCTCTCAGTGGACAAGCATATGGACAATAAGTACTGTCCCTTCATCTACTGGGAAGGGGTAACTCTGACAGTTGGAATATTACCATGTCAAAACCCAGTTGGTAATATGAACAGAGAAAGGCAAGGACATGGTGCTTTGATCTTCTCTGTAATCAGGCCATGTGTACTGCCAGCAGCATAATTGGTTTTATTTAGCAAGCCTGTCTGGAGAGTATTACAGGATTCAACACAAGGCAGCCACAAAATCCTTGTAATTTTATCAAGCACGTTAGACTAATGATGGCAAGAGCCATATTTCCAGCAGTGGATCCTGCCACAGGCACATAAAAATAAAAGCATCCACCTTTCCCTAAAGTGATCCCACATTTGAAATATTTCTCAGTGTAGTCAGAGCTCTTATCTACAGATTACTCCACAACTATGCAATTTAATAGCTAGAGAATGGTTCTGAATTAGGACTGAATGCTTTCTTTTGAGTCCACTACATTTTGAGGTTTGGTATTGGGGATGTTCCTTTTTTTTTTTTCTCCTGCATAGGAGCTTTCTCTGGTGCACTTTGGTCTTTCCAGAAATCTGCATTGTAATCTTCATAGTAATTGTGAGCATTAATTTTAACCCTCACTGGGGAGATGGAGTGATGGGGAAAGTATAGGTATAGGAATCAACTGGAACAGACAGAAAGAGGAGAAGAAATTAGGGTATAGATTGAGAAGCCATAGGGAAGGGTAAGGCTAGGGGAATGGGAATGTGGCAAGGGACCTGCCAGCTCTTCTGTTAGGAGTTTGCAGGGATTGAGAGCAGCTGAAGAAAATGAGGCTCCTGTGCTTCTCTCTGGTCCTCCCAGCATCACAGAAACCTTGTCTCTGCATGGGCAAGTGACAGTGTGCCACTGCCCATCATGCCCATGTCTGTAGCTAGACATCCTTCCTGCAAGTCCTCCAAGCATTGATACTGGTGAGCAAAGCAATGGGGATGCCTGGCAAGAACAGGGCAGGTTGCAGAGTCTTCAGCCATTGGAAGCACTTCTGTCCCTTCTTGAGGCTGGGATTTTTTTCTCTCCAATTGACAGAGAATGTAGTGTTGAGGTAGATGTCATCCTCAAATAGATTTCCTGCGTTCTTAAAGCCATGTCTGTGCTGTGGGTAGATGACTTATACTGCACAGCTTGAAGACTTAGTGTGGTCATTCATTTTAATCTGCTAATAAAAGCATTGGTATAAATGTGAATTGATAATTTTCTCCCCCAGGCCCACTGGTGTTTAAAAGCTAGCACTTCTATATTTTAATAATGCTGCTAATACTGAGCATGAAAAAAATCACAGGTCAGACTATGAAAATTATGACTAACTCTAAAACTGAAATTTTCAAACAGTTTACTTAGTGTCCTTGGCCACTGAAGTCTGTCCTTTGTCACCAGAGTCATCTGTTTCCTCATAATCTGGTGATATCTGTAGTAAAATTTGTCAAGCTCCTTTTCCAAAGTAATTGGTTTCTTCTGCTCTTTGTATCTTCTTCTAGGAACGTACCACTTTGTGACTTGAAATAGTGTAATACCAGAACTGTCAGTGATTATGATTGCTATCTAGGTATTTGTATTTCTAGTTTTGTGCCATACTGCATCCTTGATCTCCCTGGCTATGTTATATGCAAGTCTTTATTCTCTTCACTGAAGTGTCTCACCTTGCTGGAGAAGGGACTGGGACCCTCTTCTCACAGCACAAGTGGAGATGCTTCTCCTGTTACCCCAAGAAGCGATGGAATAGGCAGCAAAGTTGCTGTTTGTACAAGATAAGGGAGAATGGATGGGAGAGGATGCAAAGGGGCTGCCTAGGGGGAAGCTGCCTGGAGAAGAAACAGGGGAAATGAGGGAGCTTTGCTCCCCACATAGCCTCCCCAAGCCCTCGCCGCCACCACTCCGTGTCCAAGCCGGGGCTGGAGATGCCTTTGCTGAGATGTCCCCGGGCCTCAGGCAGAGGAATGCTCCTATCTGGGCCTGGCCAGGTGTTAACCATGTTGCTTTGTTTACTCTAGATACACTTTATACTGCTGTTCAGTCGACAGGGGAAATTAAGGCTGCAGAAATGGTACACGACGCTACCTGACAAAGAGAAGAAAAAGATCATTCGAGAAATTGTTCAGATTATTTTGTCTCGCAATCAAAAGACAAGTAGTTTTGTTGACTGGAAAGACCTCAAGCTTGTTTACAAAAGGTGTGAGTAATTTTATGAGAACACGTAATTACTATTCATATAAATAACACGTGCTAGAGCAGGCAAAATAAAAGGCTCACTGCAAGAGAAACAGCAAACAACCCCTGAGTGCCAGACTAAGGTAGCAGGAGCCTGCCATCCACAGTCTGTCTGCGTGTAACAGCGCAGTGTCCCTGGATAA
This sequence comes from Urocolius indicus, assembly GCA_013401255.1. NCBI lineage: Eukaryota > Metazoa > Chordata > Aves > Coliiformes > Coliidae > Urocolius > Urocolius indicus. The sequence goes on along the minus strand of WBNH01011484.1, from coordinate 453,280 downwards.
ATCAGCAGGGTCAATTGTGAGGTGAAAAATACACGTACAGTCTGTCAGATGAGAAATATGGGAGTAACCTACTAAGTATTGGTGGTTGAAGTTCTCTTAGAAGGCTTTAGGCTTCACTGCTCCTTCTAATTCCCTAAGGCAGACTGCTGAGACTGTGCTGGGCTTTATCAGGCTCTTTGGGAGGTTGCAGGAACTGTTCTGAGGCACTTTCAACATTTTGTCAAATTTTAACTTTGAACTATTTGTTGCCCTGGAGAGTGTTAATCCCAATTTGCTTTTCCAAACAAATCACAAGTCTCCAGTTACACCATGCTCAGCGTTAACTGCCTGTTAATTCTTGTAAAACCATAGCAAACCAAAATAGCCTGAAGGTATGAATTAAACAGCATCTCCCCATGCTGTGAAGTGCTGGACACAAACATCTGAGCAGACGCTGGATTGTTACTGCCATCTTGGGTTGATTTAAACATAAAATTGTTTGGTCTGAGCAGTTTGTTGCTTTCTGCCCCTAGATAAACCATTGTCAATCATTTGAGAGCAAGCACGCTTTGCTGAGATGTAACTCCTTCCACCTTTGCTTTTACCTTTATTTTTTTTTTTAATAAAGAGCAGTAACTCATCCTACAGTTTAATTAGCCCTATGTACTGTAGTGCTATTGCAGCAGGGAATGGAGACCTTAAATACTACTGATTTAGCTTGCTTTACTAAGACCAGTGTTGGAGATATCCCACTTTGCCAAGGGCAGTTTGGTTTCCTACATAAAATGATAATTTGTGTAAAATCTGTGATCTTTTGGAGATGTTCTCTGGAACATAAGAATGAAAGAAAATTATTATTTTAGAGACCAGGTAGACACTGACTGTCATTTGCATTACTGGAAGAGAGCAGCAGAGCCCCGAGGAGCCAGCTGTTCACTCTCATGTGTTTGCCTTTGTTTCCCTAGGTATGCTAGTTTGTATTTCTGTTGTGCAATAGAAGAGCAGGATAATGAGCTCCTGACACTAGAGGTCGTTCACCGATACGTAGAGCTTCTGGACAGATACTTCGGAAACGTAGGTTTTGTTTTCTCCCATGAACTGCATTCCTGGCTGTCTCATAAACGAACACCTCAAGTTGTTTCTCTTCCATGTTTCTATCAGCGCTACTTGCCCTGTAGGCTCTGTCAATCCAGAGTGAAATTCATTATTGGAATATTTTATAAAACAGTGCTGAAACTCATAAGATTGTTTTTCCATCCTTTCTCCCTCTCCTATCTCAATTAATCTTCATGCTTTGTATGCCTGTTTTGGAACAGAACTTGAGGGGAAAACTTGAAGACAATTACTTCAAAAAAATCCCTGTGTGACAGTACTTTAATTCTCTCACCTGACATCTTCAAATGTCCTGGCTTTGTTTCATAACATTGTGTAATAGATAACGACATATAAAGTGGAAAAGTATAAAGTGAGTGTTTTATTAAAGAAAAGCACTGCAGAAGGTCCCAGTAAGTCTCTAAATAAGTCTTTAAAGACTATAAGAGACTCATCTTTGCTATTGATATTTTTGAAGTTGTTCCCACTACCTTAATTCATCTGTTATTTAAATCACTGTGCCATGAGTCAGGCTTGTACCGCTGCAAAACAAGAAAGCATTTAGTGACTCTAAGGTCACTGGGACAGGGAATTTGTCTTGCTCTGTGAAATTGCATGTGAACATCCGTAACCCATATTACAAGTGCTATATAAGACCCATTATAAGGTTAGTAGGCTAGGAATTCAGCTTTGGCCTCTGAAAACCACTATGAATGTAGTATGTTATTTAAAACACAGTAAGTGAAATATCTTTATTTTAAGTCTAGGCTATATATGTGAAGACAATATGTGCAGAAGCTGCAGCATTACTTAATATGCAGTGTTTTTCTTAACCTTGTTACCTGCCACAAGAGAGCATATGTTGAATACATTTCATCATGTTAACTTTTTGGCCCATTAGTGCTTATAATGCTGCAAAAGTGATTCAAATGTGGGGTGTCCTTTTGTTCTGGCAGGTGTGTGAGCTGGATATTATCTTTAATTTTGAAAAAGCTTATTTTATTCTTGATGAGTTTATAATTGGTGGAGAAGTACAAGAAACTTCAAAGAGGTCTGCAGTGAAAGCCATAGAAGACTCTGACATGTTGCAGGAGGTAAGGCAGTGGAAGACAAAAAGCAAACACTTCATCTTCCTACATCTTCCTTCTTTGATGGTAGCTTAAAATACAGCTAAGTATATCTGATAATTATCCAATGTGTCTTAAGTTCACTTTCAGCAGGTGCAACAATGCAGTTAAGGTAGCAGTTACATCAGCTTTCAATTCAACCCCCTAGCATCTTGTGGAATCATCTGGAGGCTGTTGCTCTCTTGCAGTTTAACTGCTAGAGTTTATTGGATTTTAGATTAAGAAATGGTTTAAGATGTATCTAAGATATTTATATAAGAACATAATCTGTAGTTATATATTGTGATATAGAAAAATCTATTTGGTTTTACTAATACTTTGGAAACAGATGTCTGACTATTAAAATACATTTAAAACTGGGAAAGGTGTATGCTGGCGAAGTCCACTTTGATTCATAAATACCTGTGTAACTTTTCTGCAGGGCACAAGTATGTAAAGCTTTATTCAGAACCCTTCTGAATATTCAGAATTCTCTTCTGTAACTCTCACAGTTGAGCTAGGAATGGCAAAAGCAGGTGAATGTGGTGGATTGACTGCTTTTTCTTTTGCTTTGTTGTGAGGGATCCGTTATAATACTGAAGTTAAGACCACACTGGTTGAACTGTGCAAGTGGAACAGTTTTTCCCAGTGGTCTGGTGTTGGCATGCTGAACTAAGCCTACAGAGGCCAGCCAGAAACAACTAGCTTAGTTGCAGCCGTGGTATGTTGTCGTATGAACATCAGATTCTAAAATGCTGTTAAAGGTTTCTAAAGCAGAATTATCTCTATATTTTAATTAATCTGATCTAATTCCATGTAAAACTACAACTGTCTTCAAACAGGACAAGAAGGTTTGTTTGAATATTAACATAGTGCTCCATAACTCATCAGTTTGCTTCTTTCGTTTCTTTTTTTTTCCAGACAGTGGAAGAGTACATGAACAAGCCTGCATTTTAACCTTAAAACTACCCAGAGAGAGAGCTGCTCTACACCTGTACAATGCACTTCCTGAGATTGCTTCTCAATGTGCCAGATCCTCAGAGAAATACAAAAAACCAATAGCTAAAGGAGTTTTTTTGTATAATAGTGAAGATGAAGGTCAGCAAATGTAGCACAGGGTTTACTCTGCATATGGGTTTCTCAAAGTTGTTCTTACCCTTGATCTAGTTTCTCTTCTCCTTGCTGGACTAAATACTTGTTTTGTACCATGTCTTTTAGCTATGAGTTTTGTCATCATAAAATATGACCCTGACAGTACTCTGAAGAGGTATTTTTACTACTTTTGGTCCACTGCTGACCGTATGACTCTACTTTTGTACAAATGTCCATTATTCTGAATATATTGATTGTTCTACTCTAATAATAATGTGGGGTTTTTTTCTAAAAGCCAAATTGTTGTGGGCCCTGATTTCACAGGCTTGTTTTTGAAAAGCTTAAACCATCTAGTATGAGAAAAAAAATACACTTCTCTTTGAACCATCCTCTTTCACTATCTTCTATTTTCTGCTCTAGTCTGCTGCTGCTAGAGCACACTCAACACCTTTTATTCTGAAAGACTGTTCCAAATCAAGGTAGGCCTCTCCCACAGTTAGTGAATCCTTTTTGCTGCTGCTTGTGGGTTTCTGTCTTTCCCCTCATTTTCCTATCCCCTTCCTAGATCCCCTGGATCGAGTCAAAGACTACAACCTCTGGAGGCATGCAGCTTGAGAGCAAGGAGACACCATAAAGAGAATAAATTAGTCTTTGGGATTTTAGGGTGAAGATTATCTTGTGTATTTTTTGGCATCCACCAATAACCATTGTTCCACATCTCAAATTCTCACACCTATTGGGGGGATGATCATCTTTCTAGTTGAGAAGGTTGGACAATTTAATCAACCTTTTTGCAAGCTGAAAAAGGAGAAAATAGGAGAAGAATCATCTGGGCTGGGCATCTTTCTGTGTGTTACAAAATGTTGTAGCTGTGCGTGGGGAGCCATGTGTATTAACTTGCCTGTCTTTCTGTCAGAGTAAATTTGGGCTTTAAGCTGATTGAACTGATGTCCTTAGAGAGATTATTGCCTCCTTTAACAGAATTCAAAGCTCAGGGAAATTCTCCTTTACCTTAGCCCATAAATCATACTGAGATGTTTTGTCTCTGTCAAATCATGAAATTATCCTATACAAAAATTAGGTAAGTTCTCAGGCAAATACGCCAGCGGATGCAAACATTGATTTGCATTTCCTTTCAACAGATATTTTCTTTGATTTCTGGGATGTACAGTCAGTATTTTCCTTCAGGGATTTTGCTAATCTTGACATACCCTGCCATGCTTATTCTAATTTATTCATTGTTTCTTCCTTCCCAGCCTATTTGTATCTTTCCAGGACAGGGTTTGGGGTTTTTGTGGAGGGTGAGAACGCTATGACACGACATTACAACTTTGTTATCTGTCAGGCCACTTTTCTGCCTGTGTTTATCTTGTTAGTAAAATTGTGACAAGCTGGTTCATAGCATCATGCTGCTCTTTTTATAATTACTTTATCCATCTGTTTTCTCTCTACTGATGTCAAAGGCATACTTTGAGCGTTGAACAAATAGTGAAATTGCTGAAGAGCTTTTAATAGCTCTGAAGACATTCAATTTAATAGTAAATTAATGAAATACATGAGTTGTATATGATTTTCTCATGGTTTGAAGTTTTTTAAAGTAGAGTGTTTAATTGATTAAAAAGCCACTTTGGAAAGCATGAAGAGGTTCTTTCCGCTCTTTACTTTCATAAGTGACTTTTATGCAGTGAAATCATCAGTAGATGGCTTTTACCCTTTTTTGGAGCCATGCTGTGATTCTCTGACTCTTAGAACTGTCAAGTTGCTTGAATTCTGGAGTATATCAAAAAAAGATTGCTTGGTGTGAATAAGGGTATCATAAGCCTGTCTTTTCAGTCATTCTAAGAGCTGTAGGACTTCTTTTTCATTTCAAATGAAGAAGACGAGGGGTAATATCATTGATGTTTACAAATATATAAAAGGTGGTTGTCAGGAGGATGGAGCCAGGATGTTCTCAATGAATTCCAATGATAGGACTAGGGGCAATGGTATAATCTGGAACATAAGTGGTTCCAAAGAAATACAGGAAGAATTTCTTCGCTGTGGGGGTGAGGGAGCACTGGAAGGGGCTGCCCAGATGGGTTGATGAGTCTCCTTCTCTGGAGACATTCAAACCCACCTGGACAAGTTCCTGTGTGACCTACTGTAGGTGGTCCTGCTCTGGCAGGGGGGTTGGACTGGATGATCTTTTGAGGTCCCTTCCAGCCCTTGTGATTCTGTGCTTACTATGTGAAATAAATAGCATTGTCAAACTGATTTATCTAGTGTCAGGTGTGAAGGAATTAGGTACAATTTCCTTGCCCTAGTGCAAAAAGTCATTGGGATATGGGGTGTGTGTTATACCAGCTGCCTTTGTGCTGCATAGTTGGATGAACCGTACTTGTTAAGTACTCTAAAGAACTGCTAAATTATATTCCTGCTTTAAGAAAGATTTACAGATTCCTGTTGCTTTTGCCTCTACAGGGGCTACATAAAGTAGGCAGCTGAGCATTGCCTTAATGTCACTTTTGCAAGTGTCAGTCTCTGTGTGTACCATGATTACTAACAGATGGGTTTGAAAAGTAAAACTTGTGTTTATAGTTTTTGCAGCCATCAGTAAGAAAGGGATCACTTGCCTAAGTGGCATTAGGATGGCATTCAACTCAACACAACTCTTTGTCCAAAAGGAAAAATCCCAAATGAAACCCAGTTATTGTCAGATTAGCTTTAGGTCAGTGTGTCAAAATGCCTATGCGTCCATCTCTGTGGACCTCTGTTGCCATCAACAGGACTCTATGTGAGGTAGTGCACTGTGGAGAATAGTTCATCAGAAGGTTTATCTCTCTCTTGATATCTTAGTTCTTTGATTTGTTTTTTTTCCTTAAAGCAAGAGATTCACGTGTCTGTATGTATTCACAAATCTCTCCGAAGCATTGCCCATTTCATTTGTGTTTGCTGTTGATGTTTCTTTTTCCAGCTGGTCTGACTATTCAAGGAAATGCTCAATGCAAGGTTTTCTGAGATTGCTTCATGAAATTATTATCAAACAGGAAGTATTAGAAAGCAGGTTCCTTAACAGTTTTCCCAGCCTCACTGATATCTTTTGCAGTTATCTAAGCCCTCACCTTGCTGAAAAGCTTCAAGAACTTGTGTCCTAGTTGCAAAATTGCATGTACTAAAATAGCTGTTAATCATGGTCGTGTTGCTGGCCTTGATTCCCTTCCTTGCTTTTTCCAGCTGTATATAACAAAAAGCCACTTGATTTTAGCATCTCTGCCTGGAAGACTCTTACTGTGATCTTACAGCTTACCAGCTGTGATGGGGCTGGTTTTCTGTCGTTCAACTGTTTGCAACTCATGAGTTGTGACATCTTTGAATGTATCATGGCAATTAAAAAGAGAGAGACAGACATTTGACTGGGATAAAAATAAGTGTAATAATGTCAAAAAGAATATTAAAAATATGACAACTCATCATGAGTGAGAGGCAAGAGTGGCAGGCTCTCACAGGATTCATGAATTCTTAACAGTTCTGTTTCTTTTTTTCATTATGCATTTCTGAGTGTTGTGGCTCATTGGAAGGCATCAACTCTTACAAATAACTGTGGGGAAATTGACATTTATGTTACCTCTGATCAGCCTTTGTTTAACCAAAAGCCCCTGAAAGTGAATTTTCAACTCTTCCCCCGAGCTGCTCCCACAAAAAGCCTCCCTGTGCTTTCAGAAACCCAGGTGGGAAACTTACTGTGTAGTTTAGGCATAGTTCTGTGGCTTGATTTATGTTGGGCAGAGTAATGCTGACAAATTACTGTTTTTTCATTTATTTTACAGTCCTTTCAATAGATAGTGCATTTTTTCCCCCCTCTGCTTAGCACTGTGCTGCACTGGAGTAATACAGCATGCAGTAATAGTCATTAAGGGTCAGGAGGGATTGGTTTATAAGGAAAGATGAGAAGTGTTTAACAGCGTGAGTGAGCCTTTCAGAGATACTCAGAGACATTCAGTCAACAGTCTGCTCAAAATAACAAGGCTCAATAGAGTTCACAGGGAGAGAAAACTCATATCCACTCATATCCAGTCCATGACGTTCTGCTCCACTGGAAACGTGTCTGAAACTATTTCTGTGAGTACAGCTCCTGCATGAGGGGGACGTCGCTCTCACCCTGCATGAAGTGACTCAACCTAAAGGTCTCAGCTCTGCAGTTAATCCCTGTGCTGGAATTGCCATGAACTTTCTCTGATGCCTTTACGAGCGTTGTCATCATCTTGCATCACTACAGGTTTGTTTTACACAGCTGCCAAGAACTTGTGAGCTCAGACCAGGTACAAGCATCCTTCTCAGGAATGTGACGATATTCCTACACAATTCATCAGTGTGCATGTTCTTCAGCAAGATTATGGTACAAATAGAACATAGCTGTTGATTTAAAGGTCTGGTGGGATTTTTCTGGGACTTTTTTCACGCAGATAGCTGATCTAGCGTTTGTAGCACAAATAACGGGCTGTGCTGCAAGAGGCTTAATGTTTGCTGTCATGGAAACCTGTTGCCTTGGAACATGACTAATGAGACCCAAGCTAAGGGAAAGGAAGAAGCTATTCCTGAAAGTATTGTTCAGCAAACCTTAAGGAAGACCAGCAATATACTTGTCATACGTTATAGTAATTTTAAGTTCTGTTATCTAATCCACTTAACCTTGTCTTTTTATTTACCTCTTTGAGAGCTCTTGTAACCACATGTTTTCATAGAAAGAATGCTATAAAATACCTCAATTGGCCATCTAGAAACAAATAGCATCTTATTTGCATTCCTCTCTGCCAGTACACTACAAAATGTGTCCCAGCTTTTGTGGAAAGAACACACTGGCTGGTCTGGAATGCCCCAGTAAAGCAGGGCATAGTTATCAGTTTAGCTGAGGATTTTTGACTTTGGTTGTAGTTGTATGTTTCGTAGACAACTGAGGTATGTGAGGCAGGGAACATTTCTGTGTACATCTCCATATGGAAAAACCCAGTTACCCCCATGTGTCAGTGTGGCAATATTTCTGCTCTCTAATGCTGCAAGGAAACTTGGGGGAGGAAACATACTGAAGGTATCTTAAAGTTTACTTTATCCTTCTGTCATCTCCTTTTAAAATTCCCACTGAGAATTCCCCTGTCTTCTTGGAGCTTCCTGCTCCAGACCCAACACTGCAATGGAGAACAGAGTGCTGATGGTTTTTTAACCTGCAAAGATGAATTTGTGTGTCTGTTGAAAAAAAAAACAAAACAAAACAATGCTGAATGTAGAATCCCTAGTTACACGGGGTGACAGGTTCATTACAGCCTGCTGGGGATTTCAGCTGCTCTCTGGACCAGAGTCTTGCATGAATAAATTGCCAGCAGCTGTGTACATCCTCCTGCCATGTGGAGATCACGATTCAGGGTCCTTCTGGAAGCTAACAGTGAGGAGTCAGCCTTAGCTGAGCAGTGCTGACAATGACAAATCACAGAGGAACATCTTCACAGAACTTTCAGGTGAAATAATATGTGCATTTCTTGAGAGGGCTTGGGATGTGGTCCTAGGTGAGTATTATGCTGAATAACAGCACAAGAACAGTCTGACAATGTGGCAAGACAGGAATACTCTGGTAAAAAGAACAAAATGCTGGCTGGGTTTGTAAGCTGACAGCTGCATTTGGGGCAAAGGAGAGTGTTTTGGTGTCTGTGACAAGGTGGTCCTTGTTGTCAGAAGAGAAGCTGGCGTGAGTAATCAGTTCTGGTTTGGCAAGGACTGACACAGAGTATTACATTGCCAATGACAAGAATGTTCTGCTGGCAAAAAAAAAGGTACTGTAGAGAGTAATGAAGTTATTTTAAAATACAATAATAAACCATTGATTCATTCTGGTTGGGTTAATATGAGGAAACTGCAACATGTAGCACAATAATCCTGTCTGAATGATGATGAAAATAATTACTATGTCAGAAAATTGTCATTGTAATGTGTACTCAAGCATTTATGTTTAAGCCTGGCATAAAAGTGGAAAGAACAGGACTTCAGGAAATCGTGTTCATCCTTCAGTCCCGGGCAGGAGCAACTGCACTGAAATTGCATCTGAGTGGTGTTTTTCTGACTTCTTCAGATCAACCTGTGGTGGACATCCCAAAACATTCTTGGATAGTCTATCCTGAAACTAAACTCCCCTCTCAGTTGAAATGATTTTCCCAATGGCAGCTCCTTTACCATGACAGAAGCCCAGTACTACTTGTAGCACCAAGCACAGATGCAGAAATACCTTCATTACATTTCCCTTTGCAGCAACCTTTTTTCTTTTTTCCTTTTCTGCCTTGCTAACTTATCTGGGAGCAACGAAGTACAAGAACAGCCATACCTTCAGTATGGGGGTACTGGGTGGGTTTAACCTTGATTCTGTTGTGTGAACCATATTCAGTTGTGGCTTATTGCTAGCTGGTCACAAAATTTAACTAGTGACTAAGTTAATGAAAACCAGAAGTGCAATTCCTTTCTTTCTCCTACTTTCTTTACATGCTCTTTAAGTGCTTATAACATCTGCATGAGGACTGGATTTGGGGCGTCCTCTGTTAAAGCAGTCTGAGCTTTCTTATGCGCTTTTAATGGGGCTACCTGCATATTTGAAGTTTAAATTAATCCCCCTGCCTTGCTGGTTCAGCACTGGGAAAACAAATTCCCTTTCAGATGTAGAAAAGTGGAGTTCCCTTCAGTATTAACAGCTCGAGTCATGCTTCAAGATGAAATTAATGAGAATAAAAGTTTGTTTAAATTCTAACAGGTGATGGCCATGGGAGGGAGGTTCCTGCAGTTCATTTTCCACCTGGAAAGCAGCGGAAGAGCTCACCTCTGTCAGGCAGGGCTCTCTGGAGGAGGCAAGATATGAAACTGAGCATGTTTTGAAGTCACCTAAACAGTGAAGTCAGGTGCTACCAAAGGAGCGATGTCTGCCTTGCCTGGCTGCTCTGCTGGAGTGCAGCAATGTGCCTCAGCTGTGCCAAAGTGCCTGCAGGCACCTGTGAAGGGGAAGGGAAAGAGCTGGACTTCTGAAGGCAGGGAGTGCAGCCTGCAACAGGCCATAAAACCACAGTGTATGTCAAGTTGCTGCCTGGGCAGAAGTTGGTTGTGCTTGTACTTTGTCCCCACAGCTCTGCCAGGTCCTGCAGAGCAAACCCACTGGTGGGAGCTACAGAGGGCACAGGCTTTAGGTCAGACTTGCTGTGGCTTTTGCACCAGCAGTGAGGGCTGAGCCAGAGCTCAGATGTTGTGTTTAATAAGACTTGGCATTAAAAAAAAAAAAAAGAAAAACATTTTTACTTTAAATCATTAGTGTTTCACTGTGTGGGAAAGGCTGAGGTCACATAGAGCTGATCTCTGAGGCAGCGTTGTGATCAGGTTAGCCCCATTTGGCATCGGAGCACCTGAGCAATGCCCCAAGCTGCTGCCTTGGCTTGCAGAAGAAATGGGAAATGAAATCCTTTGGGGCAGCAAGAGGAGTGGAGAAGCAGGCTGTGAGACACAAGGGTTTGTTGCTGGTCAGCTTCTCCTGCCGTGCAGTAACCAACAGAGCAGCCTGTGCCAATAAGGTGTTCCAAGAATTACAGTCACATTAGAACATCCAGTTATCTCCTAAAGAATGGGGAAAATGTGAGCCCCTAAATATTGACAGATTATTCAGGTAAAAGGAAAAACTGACAGAAAAGCAAAGGGGTGCCGAGAGAGGGAGGACAATCTCTGTTTTCCTTCTGTTCCTTAATGAAGATACAAGGGCTGTATTTGCTTATACGAAGGTACTAAGAGTAAGTCTCTGGTTGTTGAGTGGGGTTTTTTTATCATTTTAAAAGAAATAATGCCTTTCCACAGCTGCAGCAGGCTGTATATGTGAAGCCAAGCGGTAACAGTGGCACAAATAAACAGGCATTTCTATGCTTGCTGCTCTGTTTCTGCTCTCCAGTGATCCTGGCCAGGAGAAGGAGAGCTCTGATATGTAGCTTCCCTTTGCACAGCTCGGGAAAGCAGGAGATCTCGTAGTCAGGAGTGGCTGCCAAAAGCATTAGAGCAGTCCTCAGTGCCAGCTCATGGTGGGAGGGATGGCAGCCTCTCAGCTTCCAACATCCCTGGAAGCAGCAAGCAGGGTAAAGAGAGAGTGAGGAGAGACTTTTTGTAAGAGGGAGGAATAAGAAAGAGGTGCTTCCAGATGCAGTCTCCACACCATTTGGAGAGGAATAGTTTCAGTACTGTTATCCACAGCTTTTAACTCTTTCTGCTCTGTTTCTGCATGGACTACTCACCCCATACTCTCATCATCGCTTTTTTACAACCCTTCCTTGTTTTCTCCAGCCTCATTTTACTTCCTTTCCTTTTCCTGCTGCCTGCTCCTGCATGGACTCCCCCTCATCTTCTCTCTCTTCTTTCCTCTACTCCCTTTTACCAAGCTTTCCACAGAGGGCATGAAAGAGTCTGTCTCACCAGGGAAAGCAGAGCAGTGGGAATCCAGGAGGCATGCTCAGCCTTCTGAGCCAGCCCTCAGCTCCTGCTGCCAGCATTTCTGCAAACTTTTCCTCTCTTTTCTGTGTTTGTTTCTGCCAAGAATACAAAACTTTTTGCAAAGCCTTGTTTGAGGAAGGACCACGTTTCTGATACTCCCAATTTCTCCTTTGTAAGCAAGGACAGTGCTTTGTCATAGCTGGGATGAATTTGTGCTGCAAGGATGCTTTGCACAGTGCGCTGCTGCCACCAGATGAGATGACAGCTGAGTTCCTTTTCAGATTGAAATGCTATTTAGTATCTAAACTTGAGATTATGAGGCATATGCAAGTCTGTTATCACTTTGTTGCTAATTGATTCTAGAAAGATAAGCAATACAAGTATTTTCACTCCCATTGTAGGGTACTGTGTTGTTCAGAGTTAACTCAGGCACTCAGGAGCCATTTTTGCTGTGATCTTTCTAATGTCTTAGCTGCATATCTATGTGAGAAAACAACTTCTGATTCAGACTGCAGATAGACAGAGGCCCCATAGAAAATATTAGCGGTCAAACTAAGTCAACACTATGAATACTAACAGAACCAGAAGGTCAGAGGATAAGCCCATCTCTGCGAAATGACACCAAAATCATGTTCATTTCCTACACTAATTTGTTTCTCAATAGGAAAGTGTGTTGGACAGAGGCTTGTGTCATGGCAGCTCTTGGCATGTGTGTAACGCTGGTTTTTCTATGCTTGGTCAGGCCTTTCAGTCATCCTTGGACTTTCATATCATGCCTGTGGCCTGGCCAAGTATGAGGAGAAGGAGTGTAGGTGATAGCACAGCTGTATGCCCACAGCATTCTCCAGCTCTGGCACAACCTCACGTGTGCGGCTGGCCCCCCTTCCAGACCTCCACTCCCTTATTGACTGCCTTTGGGGAAGAGATGGAGCTGACAGCAGTATTTCTGCTCCCAACGCCACAGTGGGGATGTTGGCAGAGCGAAATCCATCTGCTGCCCCCCGCGGCGGCCAAAGAGCGAGCGGCTGCTGTCTGAGCCACTGTACCGGGAGCAGGGCGCGGAGGAGGCCTGGAGCTAGCAGAGAAAATGAAATAGCACAGATGCTAGTAATCAATCCCATGTAAGAGCTAAATCTCAAATTACCCAGCTTGTTCCTTTCTCCAGTGCTTTGGAGATTTACTGGGTAAAGTACTGTTTTCTGTGTGACAGAAGGACTCGCTGTGTGGAGTAAAAACCTGAATTTTTACTACCAACAGCTCCTTTCTCGATTACTACTTCTTAACTTTCATGGCCCAGGTTTCTTCACAAAGGTAGACAATTGTGGATGCATCCATTTGGTTTTTTAATGCCTCCGCTTTTCAACACAACCTTGGCAAGGATGGGTCTGCAATTTGGCAGCGCTGGCCTTGCTGAGGCTTCTCCGCAAGTCTGCTTGGGCACCCTTATCAGGTGTTATTGAGATGTATTACTTGGCTGATTTCAAGGACTGCTTAACAGCTTTAACAGCTACTTTGGGTTGTGTGAATGTCTTGTGAAAGCACTCCTACCCTGCTATGTGGATGGAGTAAGCCAGGGTGCTCACTGCCCTGCCAAGCCCTGTTCTGTGGGGAAGCGTTCGTCTGAGATGCACAAGCAGAGTTTACCAAAAAGTCTAATGCTGGGAGTGGGGTGGGGTGAGTCAGTATCTGATAAATCAGCTTGCCAGAGGAAGTATGGTTTATGTTTTTAGTATTCAACTGAGAAATTTACCCTTTGAAGGAGCAGTAGGTACATAGGCACAGCGCAGCTCTTCAGGCAGCAGCAGCAGAAAATGACCCCTGACCAAACTCTTGTGTGTTTGGGAGGAAGTTCAGGCTGTTATGTTGATACCTTTTTTTATCTTTTTAATGAAACCTCCTTCCTGCCATTTCGGAGGAGAGGAGGGTTTGACGTCATGTGCTGATGAGTCACTGCTTTTAACAGGCCAGCAAGCAGGGATTGAGAGTGCTGTCTGGAGCAGCTGCTCTGTTAATCATTCACAAAAAGCCCAGAGAAAGCTCAAGGGGAATGCTTGTGAATAATTAAATTTCTGTTTTCATTATGAAGACGCAGTCCGTTTACCTGGATCTGCTAGAATCCAGGTAGTGGGAAGTGAGGGAGAAGGACAATGATCTCACCGATTTATTGATACCACTGTAAATAGCTTTTAGACAGTCACTGGTGCCAGTCAGGCTTATGCATGATTTAACAATTTCATGCAAAGCTTATGTAATAGAGCTCTGACTGTCAGCTGCATCTCACTTGCTGCAACCACTTCAGCCATACCCATGTTTTCTGGAAGAGAGTCTTTGGGAAAGCAGATGCCCTTGGTAGGGCAAGACATGGATTTTACTGGAAGATCTGCAATATTTTATAGCCTGAAGTCACGTATTCTCAAAGGAAACAGAGTTGTTCACTGAGGGTTCTCCTGTGCATAAACCCGTTCTGAGGATGATCTTTTTGAGTTAACACCAAATCAGTATCTTGGCGAGATATGTTGCACTCATCTCAGTGATGAGATTTAAACTTCAGTTGCCAACGTGCAATGATCAGAGATTAGATTCTGCTTTGGGTGAGTAGGGCTGTTATTTCAGCCAAGGTACAAACTGGGTAACTTCCTACACAGTGAATTATTCACTGCTCAACTCTTCCTCTTGTAGGTTGTTTGAGGGTCTTAGACAAGAGCTACTTCCTCTTACCCAGAGGTAGAATAAGGTAGGCAGTTTTACTCCCAGAACAATCCCATCCCTTAAGTGGCCTGCTGAAGTCGCCTCAGCACAGAAGTGAGCCTCTTGACTTTGACAAAACACCTTTTTACCTCCACGTTTGGAGTGCTGGGGCTGTTAGGGGACTGGGATTGCTTACCCTTACTTTCATTACCTACACTGTGTGAGTGGAAAGTTGTTATTCTCGCTGACAGGAATGATGGGGAAAAAAACCCACACTATGAAACCATTTGATCTCTGGAGGTTTTCAAAACCCGCTTGGACACGTTCCTATGTGGTCTGATCTAGGTGGACCTACTTGAGCAGGGGACTTGGGCTAGATGATGTCTAAAGGTCCCTTCCAACCCTACCATTCTGTGAGTTTGTGATTTGAGTCTGAAAAAACTTTCTGTCATTGTGCATTGTTTTCATGGATCTATGCTCTCCCACTGATGTGTAGGCAGAACGTAGTTAGCTACAGCCACTGAAAAGCAAAGTTTTCAATTTTATGTTGAAAATAGAACATTTTTCTTCTTTCAGCACTGTGTGGATTTACCTTCTTGAATCGTATCAACTTCTCCATATGCACGTTGTCCCCAAATCCTACACCTTCTTACCAGAGTAAAATGTACCTATTCAATAAGCTACAATATTCTTGATAGATCGAAAAAAATGTTAGAAGATTAAACTAGATAGTATCATTATGGAAGAGAGACTTGGCCTGGAAGTGCAGTAGCTGATGACTTGCCAGCTCTGTAATGAGATGATTTCCAGAGCCTATTTCTCAGTCTATAGATACAATACTCTGGACCCTCTCAGAGCTGGCCTCACACCCTGAGCAGTTATGTGCCTTCTGGTGGGGTAGGAGAGTGGGGTGACTATTTGGATATTTAAGGGGAACAGCAGAGAAGATTAGTGAGATCTTATGGGGAAAGCAAGGAGTTTTGGAATGAGTTGAAATCTGGGATGTTAGCAACAGGATGAGTATCCTCGGCTGCAAAAGCAGAACCAGAAGGATGGGAAGAGTGGTGGGCTAAACAAGCAGCTGAGCTGTAGGTCTTCTGAAGAACAGCAGAAGTAGAGATAAATGAAGGCCAGGAGAACGTTGAAAAGGCTCTCTGCAGACTCGCAGAAATGAGCATTGGTGCAGAAAGCAGGAGATCCCTGCTGAGGAGTTCAGAGGATGGCTGGACCGACTCTTTCCCGAGAGGACCAGAGATGGGACTGAGAAGTAGTAGGTGCTGGGACTAGAATAGCTGATGTGTCAGTGTGGGGAGTTTGGGGTTGTTAAAAGTTGTATGCTGTCTGGAAGTACTTGAGAGATGGCAGGTGTACCTGGGTCAGCACACAGCACAAGAGACTAAGCTATGGAGAGACAGGTATAAACTTGGACTGAAGTGGGAGAGCAGGATGGAAAATCCAGTAATGCTGTGCCCTTTACACAAGGATGACCTTGTATCTACCAGGGCACATGGGAGGGAGGATTTTGGACTTCACATGGCAGAACAGAAGCATTGAAGAAATGGTAAGTGAATGGATTGTGTCTGTCTTTTCAGATCATTTCTGTGCTGTAGTGTTGCCCATGCAAACCCATGGGCGGTGTGATCAGAAGGCTCTGAGGTTTGCATTGATTTTGAGAGTAGCAGATCTTGATTTATAGATGTTGTCAGTGAGAGGTTCTGAATATACCCTGTCCCAGGTGATGGGACATCAGGAACCAAACGTCTTTCTTCCCCATAGAATCACAGCCTGAGAAAAAAGATGCCCAAAGGTGTGTGATTTGTAACTTTGTTTTGTGGCACATCCTCCCTGGAGCTCTTGTTTGTGCTTCTAAGCCTTTGAGATTCACATGTTCCAGTTCATCTTTGTAAGGCCTGGAGAAGCTTAGAAACCAAAAGCTACGATTCTAATAAATGAATGACATGGTAAGTATTCCTAGCTTTAATAATAACTCCAGATATTGTGACATTTGAATTCTTCACATTTCTAGGACATGGTATAGAGCCCAATTTGAACATCACAGCTTAAGGTTGGCGATACCTTTTCCCCTGGTAGTATAGATAACAAAGCAAATCATGTTGCTTGCAGATGGAGCATATTGTGTACGACCTACAATAATAATGATGAAGCACATCCTTCAGAGCAAAGTTCTGTTAAAAAACTGAGAAATATTGCAAATAGAGGAAGTCAAACAGGAGCTTACAATGTATGGAGCTTACGGTGTGTTTCTCAAAGGAAAAAAACAGTTAAAATCTTAAAAGAGCACTGTTTCTGAGGCCTCGTTGGTTCTACAAAAGATGCTTCTTTTTTCAGTTGCTCACTAAAAAGAGTCCTACTGAAGAGTTATTTTTCCCTGAGAAATCGGGTGCATTGTGTAATCAAATATCATATCAAGGACAGAAAAGGATTTCCAGAACAATGTGGATGCAAGGAAGCAATAAAGCCTGAAGAGGTTATTAAAAGCCACCCAGAGAAATTGGCTGTGTGAGATGTATTACAAAACAGAAGAAATCAGCAACCAGAAATCTACTGGGACACCAAAGTCTAAGTCTGCACGTAATCTGGGAGCCTCTGCCCTCCCTCTCCTGGAGGCCTCGCCATGAGGATGCAGACAGCTGCCGGCCTTTGCTCTGACATTTCTGTGGCTGGAGTCATTCTCTGTGGGAAGGGCTGACAGGTTTAAAACTAAGTTTGAAGAATTTCCCTATTCTCCAGCCACATATTTTTCTCCTCATTGCACAGCAAGTATACTGGGTTGGATTTTTTTTTTTTAAATAACTGATTCAGCCAGCCATTGACTCTCTTGCTCTCTGTACTGAGCAAAAAAAAAAAAAAAGTGTGAGTTTGTCTGGAAAAATATTAATTGGGGAAAGATTAACACAAGGGACCAACCATCTGTGATTAAACGATGGGCTCTGGAACCTTTCAGCAGCTTAGGTCAACAGTAACCAGAAACTGTCCAGTGGTTTTGGACATAAGTTGCAGTCTCAAGCCAGTATCCAAGGGTATCAGCCTTGTACATCAAAGGGTGAGTATTTCCTCCCTCAGGCTCTCTCATCAGAGGGCAAGCCTGGCTGCTTGCCTGCCTCACTGTTCATTAGCCATCACAGTGTTGTAGGGTAGGAAAAAGCACAACTGGTTGCTGGTCAAATAACTGAGTTTCTTCCCTTGCTTCCAGCCTCTCAGTTTGTGCTCAGGAGAGCTCATCTGGACTCTTTGAGCTTACCAGCTCTCCAGGGCTGTAGTCAATGTCTTACACAGTGAAGTGTTAGGGAGTTCCTGTAATGCCATAGCCTATGACATTAGATGTGTCATTATTAATTATTGACAGAGCACTCCAAGACTGGATTGTGATAGTTCTGTTCTTTGTTTCTTTTATAAGAAAGAACAAGTTTCTAAAGTCAAATTTAAAAGTTTAAAACATCAAAAGAGATGCCTGCTCTCCCATGCCTGAGGGATAGGTTTAGTTTTCTTCTAAGGTAAGGAATGTGTTTCTCTACTGGCTTCCATCCTTGATCCAACGCTGTGTGACTTATGAAGGGCTCAGTGTGTCCTGTGTCAGCAAACACATCTGATGATCCCAACACATCGACTACAAGCTGTTCTCACAGGTACCGTTCCAAGGGCAGAGAAGTAGATCTGACTTTGATGCAGTGATTAACTACTCCCTGCTGCTCAGAAGTGGCTAGCAGGCATCCCCAGAATCAGTCACAGCTCGAGTCAGTGCTCATAAAGGTGGAAATGCCCACTGCAGCCCATGCTCTGGCAGCCTGATCTTGTCTGTGGTGAGCCCAGTCCCTGTGTGTGTCGTGGCGGGATTCAGAGCGTCCCCATGAGTCTGTTTTGTGTTTCAAGAACATGGCACTTTGTCTCCTGAGAGAGACAAAGATGTGCCTTTCTGTTAGATCTCAGCCTAGTGGAAAACAAGGTCAACCTGATTGTTTTGGAACAGATGGCTTCCTTCCATGTAGTGGCATTTCCCTGGCTAAATGGAGCCTGACTATACATAAATATCAAATGCAGCTATATGTGGATTTATAAGTATAGCAGCCAATTGCAGTGTTAGGAGAATTTAGAGCTGCTGAAAAAAAAAATAGCCATTTCTTTTTTATCAAAAAAATCATTCAGCACTTTAAGTTACCAGTTTTTTCTTCAGTAGTCAACCGTTAAAACTAAGCTAAGCTGGCAGGTGACAGGTTATCTCAGTCCCTCCTGGGGAAGGTTTTCAGTGAAAGATGACTGGAAGAAATTGCACAAGAAGAGCTTGATATATTCTGAGCCATCTCCCCCAGCAGAAGGAGGTTTTGTTGGGTTCTGTGGAAATGTGAGCTAAACCAGACCTGATCTGGATGCTAAAGCAGAAGATTGACTGGGAAAGCATGGGTAACGAGGCTAGAAAGAGTACAGCTGGATTAATTGGACACAGAAAGACTAACTTACTGTTCCTGAGTAAATGCATGCTGTTATCAGTTTTGCTTGTCTTTTTCGGAATATAGGGAATGATTGTGCCCCAAATTCTTGTCTCTGTGTTACAACATGCTTGGTGGGGGAGGGGAAGTGACCTACATGCCTTTTGCAGGAGAGTGTTATTTGAGATTTCCTGGTTTTCAGGATGTCTTTGTGCTTTTCCTGTTCCCGAAGAAATAATTTAGATTATATTAATTAATGATTTCAAATGCTATTGTGAAGGAGGGAGGAGGATGAGGATTAGATGACCTCCAGAGGCCCATTCCAGCAATATTTTCTATAGTATTAAGAGGGGCTGTCCCCAGCAGTGAACATCCCTGATGCAGACTGTTTACCCAGTGTGAAAGAGCAGCCCTGGCAGCGTGGGGAGAGCCCTCTGTCCATGGGTGGCATTCAGAGCTCTCCTCTCCAGCTTTATCTCATTAGCTCTTTTCAGAAAATACAGCAGAAATATAATTCAATCACTTTGGCATTCAGGGGCCCTGGCTCAGCATAGGGCACTCCAACTCAGCAATGAGAGATGCTGCTTCCTGACTCATTTCCTCTCCTTGGCCACTGACTCACTGACCATTCTTATTGCTGTAACTACCTGAAGGAGTCTGAATGGATTCCTGAGCACTCGGTATTTTATCTAACAGCTAGATATGGAAGGAGGCACTTGAAGACATGGGAGTTTGTGTCCCCCTCCAAAACACCACGAGCTATTTTGAAACAGAGGCTTAACAAGTGTATTTGAAAAGCTGGCTTAGAAATGTACAGGTTTTCTTTGGCTGGTAGGTCATTGCTAGAAAAGGACTGAGTCACAAATAACAGGAACTTCAGAGGGGTTCACATGACAGCTAGAGATGAAATTCTGTTTCGTAGCTTGGTCTTGTTTTCAGAGCAGACCAGAACTCAGATCTGGACTGTGCTATCAGTCTTGTAAGTCAGGTACCAAGTTCAGATATACAGTCAAGCAAGGACCTTGACCAAGGTATCTCTGCTGCACCTAGCTGTGGTTAACATGCCTTTGTGTTTGTGCATCCAGGAGGGGAATAGCCACCTGGAACACCTCAACCCTGCCTGCTTGGCAGCTCCTCAGCTTTCCTCTGCTCAGGTTTACTTCTTACTGTATCTTCATGTCCTTCTTTTTAACTCTTTTTGGTTTTAACTGTTGATTCTGCTTCCAGAAGTGCTGCCAGCTCCTCACAAGTTTGTCTTTTCTCTCAGCTTTCCTGGTGCTCATGTTGACTGCATCCCACAAGTCCTCCTGGTCTGGCTCTAAGTCCAGCAGCTGATGTGGTCTTAGGACTGAACCTGCTCAGCCTTTCCTCACATAATTCAATCCTAATGTGGCAAGAGATCCAAAATGTTTAAAAATCAAACCCAGCTCATTACAGAACAGAGAATTTTTCTGAAACAAACACTTGTGTTTATTTTAAGGATTTAGTTTTTCTTCCTTCACTCAGATTTTTAATCTTTTATCAGTATTAAAGCAATCCTGTTTTAAGAAACTTAGATTTCTCTCTTTTGAGATGAAACTGATTTAACACACTAAAAGCTGGTATTCTGATGAAAATGACTCACTTATTGAAATCTGTTTACAAATCCCAGGGAACAAATACCATAAGCATTGACAGACTAAAGTGAAGCTAGATTGTGTCATTTATTTTTCAGTAAATTTAGACAGCCAACCCTGTAAATCTATCAGTGCTCAACCTTTTTCTTGTAGTTTGGTTATCTAAGATAGTAATGATGTAGTGATGTAATACAACATCACATTCCTTCCCACGGACATTTTGTTTCGTTGCAGTAGTTCCAAAGGAGACCTCCCAAACTGCTTGGAGCAACCTGCCAGGAGGTAAGCTGGTTATTCAGAGACCTGCTTTACAGAGATGTCCCTTGTGCTCCATACAAGTGATCCTGGTCATGAGAGTGGTTGAACCCTTCCATATACTTGGCAGCATTCATCAGCCCAACTGTTAGTCCAGAATAGGAGGTTTTTTGACTTTGTTAAGATCTAGTGAACAATGCAAAGTGACCAAAAGAGGGTTGGAGCTACTGTGGAGCTGCTGGCTGCCTTCCTAGTCCTGTACTCCTGGTGCTTGTGTTTAACCTCCTGCACAGCCATAGTGACAGCAGCCAGGAGCTTGGGCTGAGACCTTTGTTTTCCCCAGCAAATTGATGCATCCTCCCTGTAATAAGCACACAGGACCAGGATAGTACTGTAAGTAGGCCCATTATATGAGAGAGCTAAGAAATTAGGGAGAAACATAGCAAGACCTGGCTCCATAAAATCTGATTAGTACTTTTTTACTAGAAAATGCTGGCAACACAAAGATTTTATTTGTGTTGTTTCATAGAGATTGGCTGAGATGAAATGACTGAAGCTGAGCAAGGATTGATGTATGTGCTTGACATGTTCTCCAAAATGATCTTCATCTTCATGGGAGAGTTTAGGTATTCCCAAAGCTTTTTCAGAAGCAAGTGTTTGAAAATTTACTTCCAAAGGTTGGAAATGTATTTCCCCAGAGCTCATGGGTATTTAAGTCCCTGTTGTTTGGCACTGCTCCTTATAGGACGAGTCTTTCTCTCCTGATTAAGACATATTTTTGGTGTGGTTTGGGTTGTCTGTACCCTCCTTGCTGCCCTCCTTCCCCTTTGGGAGAAAGGACCATCCCTGAAGTCTGAACCTGGCTTGTGCATTTCTGCAGTCTTTGATGTTTGCTTTTATTGGTTATATTTGAGACACCACATGAAGGGACTTAGTCATGGGATTGAATATTGCTGAGTATCAAGGCTTCTTCTTTTGATTTTAGTTCTAGAGCTGGATTTTAGTCACCCCTCTTTTCCATCATTTAAATCATATTAAAATACAATGTATGTTTCGGAACAGAAAATTAAGTGTATCAAAGCAATTTGAAAACTAATAGCTATCAGGAGTGAGTCTGCAAAGCAGTTCAGGGGTTTGCTGTTATTGCAGACAAGTTTTCAGAAAACTCTCTGGGTAAGATGATGAAAGGTTACATCATTGCCACAGCTCTGGCTGGTGCCCTAAGAGCAGAATCCTGTTGCTTAGCGACTTGTGAAAGATGATTAACCCTTTCCCAGCCTTGCCCAGTATTTGTAGGGAAGCCCTCCTGAGGCATCTTTATTCATCATTAATGTTAAGTGAAGGACCATCTTAATTTTGCCATCAATTATTGAAGGAGATTGCTTAATCAAAAGTCATTCTTCCATAGTATGACATGCAATTATTGCAAAGGATCGTATAATTGCAGTAAAGGTAGGATAAGAAGTTATTATAAAGAATCTGGGGGTGATGATGGTTAATACTACTGCTGATGTTTCTTCATATGAACTCAAGTATTTCTAAAACTTCTGTTAGTTTTAAAGACTGAGTCCGTGTATTGAGATTGCTCTTGCACAGGCTGCCTGAAGGCAGAGCTTGGTAGCAACAGTAGTTCGGGAAGTTCCTCACCTCTCGTCTCCTTCCAGTGCAAGGGAGAAATGAATAAAAGCTATTTCAGTCTGAAAACTCTCCTTTTAATGAAAAATTTAATTTATCTCTGAGGTAGACGGACTGCAAGATTTCAGTTTTCATCTTTGGAAGGTGCCTGAGACTCAGCAAGGGTTGATCTGCAGGAACGTGTGCACGTGGTGGGTATGTGTGGTTTGACCTGGTGTCACCCTTCTGCAGAACTTGGTGCAGAGCTTTCCATAAGGCATTACCGATATGTTCCTGCACTTGGGCTGATGTGTTTTTTCAAGTATGATCACTGTGGATGGTGTCTACCTCATCTAGCTTGATCTGTCTTAAAATTGGATGTGGAGTCAGCCTGGCCATCTACAGTAATAGCAAGAGGAGCAGTTCTGATGGGTTATTCATTGCATCTCTTTTGAACGTACCCTCAGGTGGGCTCATCTGCCCTGGTTTGCTCTGTTTTTTTGAAAGCAGCCTGGAAGGACTGGCTTTAGTGGTGTCTTGTGCCATGTTGTTTCCATGAGGATGGCTTCCTAGTGTTCAGTATGCTGCTTAATAACAGGAACAGAACAACATGGGTTTCAATTGTACCAGAGGAAAACCCTTCACATGGGAAAGAGAGGTTAAGGCATGGATAGAAGATTTTAAACTGCAGTAGCCTCTTTTTGTGAAATTAGCTGGGAATTAAAGCAAGAATTCCCCCTGAGCAAGAAACGCTGGGTTTCACTTCTCCCCATCACAGTTTCCCACCAGCAACAATTAGTTTATGTAAGTATTGTCCCTCAATTCTGGTAGCTCCAGAGTAGGCTGGAGCTGTTGATTGTGGAGAACAGCTGCTTCTTACCTGTGAATCTGCATCCCAAGCACCTTTGTGTCTGCTATCATCAGCAGACAAGGCTGTCTGAGCTAGAAATACTTTGTGTTTGGTAGTGTTGAGATTGTGTTCTCTTATCTGCAGGTAGGTTAACTCTGCCACCTTAACAGTGACTCGTAGGGCCTTAGAATCAATTCAGATAACAACTTGCCACGAATACAGCCTTCCCTATGACATATCTGAATGCAGTCCCTGCACTTCTTAATCTGTCCTTATTCAGTAGTGCTACGTGTGCTTCTATCAGGCAAACAGAAAAAATAAAAACAGTGGTCCATGGGCTAAGATGCTTCTGTGGGCTAGGACAGGCTGGGGTCTGCTCTAGGTCCCCTGCAGACATCCCACATGAGTATGTTGAGTACTCAGGGCTGAGACTCTTAGTGAAATACTGTCTTCTCCCCTCCCTCCCTTCACTGCTGCACCAGGGAATGAGTACTGTGCAGAAAAGAAAGCTCGGATACCCTGGACATGAGTGAGGGGAATATGAGCAACTGAGAGCATACTGGGACCTGCCTCTACCCATCTCTCTGCACTCCAGGTGGGACTGGATCTGGATCAGCTCTGATTCTGCATCCACAGAGCTCTATTAGCACTGTGGATCTGCTGCTTAGCAAATACCCCACTGTGCCTGCCCACAGGGATCAAATTCTTCATTTCCCACAAATGCTTGATTTTAGGGTGAAAATCTGGATGTGCAGATATTCATTAGGTCTAGGGGTGCTTCAAAGAATCATAGAATGGTAGGGTTGGAAGGGACCTCTGGAGATCATCAAGTCCAACCCCCCTGCAAAAGCAGGTTCACCTAGATCTTCACCAGGGTGAAGACCTCCAAGGAAGGAGACTCCACAACTGGCAGCCTGTGCCAGGGCTTTGTCACCCTTACAGTGAAACAACCTTTTCTTACATTTAAATGGAACTTTTTGTGTTGCAGCTTTATCCCATTATCCCTTGTTAGATACCATAGAAAAAAGGGATGTCCCAACCTCCTGACACCCACTCTTTAGACATTTGTAAATGTTAATAAGATTTCCCCTCAGTCTCCTCCAGACTAAACAGCCCCAATCTCATTCAGCCATGACAACTGTGAATAAAAAACTGGCCCATGAAATTCTAGTCACTACAATGGGGAAATAAAAGGCAACTAAGCTAGAAAGTGTTGATTTTTTTTGTTTTGTTTACTTTCTTCTTGGTTAATATTTAGCCATCCTTAGCTATGCTTGAACACAGTTGCAAACACACAAAAACTGCGAGACAGGCACTAAGGAGTGACTGATCTCATCTTAACATCCTTTAATTAGTGCAGAAAGTAGCCTGTCGACCATAACCGAAGTGGAAGGGCTGCACACTGAAGCGTTTGGTGGGATTAATTCATCTGTGGTACCAGGTGAGGCTGTTTCTTTCAGTGCTGTCAACAGTGAGCCCTGGGGAGTTTGTTCTTTCCAACCAGATGACAGCAACTGACAGATTTCTTAATATTTGTTACAGTGTTGATGCCTTTAACTCTACGGCACATCAGGAGAAAAAGATTCACTGCTCTGAATAGCTCAACCTGCCCTTTTTGTTCTCACCATTTGAGTTTAATGGTATGGCTGAAATGTAAAGTCTGTGATACGGGATTATCAGAATTTCTTTAGTCGGACTGTGAGCTGCCATATTCTAAATTGCTGTAAATACCTTTTGCTTCAGAGCTAGAACCAACCTTAATGCCACAATGCTATAGAATATGAACATTTTTGCAGGTTAAAAAATCTTTAAAAAAACATAGAACCTGCTGTCAGGCACAGTACAAGGGGTTGTTCTGTCACATTTCTCTTCTGTTGTTGTTGGTTTATTTTGAACGGTTGTCTATCCTCTGGGCTCTTTCCCTTCCGACCCCCTCAAAACCTTCTGAAAAATGTATGCCCTTTTTTTAATACTAAAGAGGCCTCCCAGTCCTGAATGCTTAATGCTGTCCTGGGCAGGGAAACTTATCTGTTCTGCAGAGAAAGACATTAGGAACAGAGAGGCTAAGTGTGCTGCTGAAGTCCCTGCAGGAAATCCATGGTAAGCTGGGGCAGACATGCTGCTAGTTGCCCTGCTAACCCCTGTGGCCAGCCTTTCTCTCAAACGTGCTATTTAGACTTGTGTTAAGCATCCCTATTGCTGAGAGCACATCTGTCTGTTATTAGGAGCAAGCCTCATGCCCAAGTGAAAGGCCACAAATTCTGGAAAGAGCAACCCCACAACTTTGGGTGGATGTGCCTTCAGATCCAGCTATTTTCCACTCAGCTGGAGATCTCTCTGGGTACCCACATAGCCCCTGCAGCCAGCATGGTAACGTGGCAGATTGCTGATGCACCCTCACAAGCCAGCAAAACAAGAAGCAGAACCTGGAGCCTCATCATCATCTCACTTTAGAAGCAGCACATGGTCATTGTGTCTGGAAAACTTTCTCTCCTCAGTGACTGGGTAAATGTATTGCTGTAGTTTGTGTTATGAGGGAGAGCCTGTTTTCTGTCTAGATTCTTCCTCTTGTAGGCTGTCAAGGTCAGCAGAGATGTAGCAAAAACACCTCTTAGCAGTATTTCTTTCCACAGAGATGGAGATAACTGAGGAAGGATGGTTGTGAGTATTTAAGACTGTCTGTTGGCCTTTATGCTGCCAAAGGCTACATACAAGCAGAAAGGCTATAGTCACTGCTTAGTTTCTTCAAAGTCTCCATCCAGTCTGAATCTCTTGGCTGGGACATGGGTGAGTGTTGATGGAGAACAACTCCGTGCTTTGCATTCAAACATTAGAGAGCAGCTCCTAGTTGTCCAGGCAAGTATTTCAGGGTTTTCCAGCCCAATAAACTTGAATGGTGTTGCAGTGCAATGGCTCAGACTTCCCCTTCTGGCTCCAGGAAATTCTTGGTGATGATAAGAGAAGTAATGGTTGAATGTTTTGATTCTGTCCAAAAACTAATTTCCATATGATCAAGAGGGAGAAGTGCTGCAGAATCACATGTCTCAAGGAGAGTACATACATAGCAAATGCTATATTGTGAGAAAAGAGCTCTGTTTGCAGATAAAAGTTGTGATTGTTACTGAGAAAGATCAGAAGACTCCCAAGAAATATATGATTCTATGATTCTATGGTGTGAAACTGTATTTAACAGTAGGCAAAACTGGTCACTGAAACCAAAGATTTCCCAGTCACAGACATCCCGTGCACTTCTTGTGATCCAGATCAACCACTTATGTCAGAAAGTTTGGGAGTGCTTTTCTCTCTCTGTCCCATGTGAACAATATGATTTTCCTGTCCCATTTGCAGCAGTGTATAATAGCAAAGCAGCATCTTTGTCGCACAAGGATTTATGTGCTGGGCTCCTGGCTATCGGTCACAGCTTGGAGCACCGACAATTCCCACTAATGAGGCAGTGCCATGTCAGATACAACTGGATGAGTTATTTGTAGTAAACAAACAACTGATTTAATTTCTTTCCCTCAGTCCCTGAATGATCTGCTGTGGGGTTTTGACTGCTGGAAGTCTGCGTGTGTGAAATGCCAATGACTGCTTTATGCAAATACGTTTCATGCTCTGGATTGCCTATCAGCCATTCAGAGAAATTATTTCCCATTATTTGCCATTTTGGCTGAGTGGCAGGCCTTGCAAGTCACGGGGTGTTGAGTCTGATCCCTGAATAAATAGCTGCCAAAGTCGCATGGAGCTCTCAAGATGATCTTTCAGTAGGGCCATATGCGCGCTCCAAGCATGGTGGAGACCCATTTGCCCTGCTGTCGTCTTCCATGGATGATGTTCTTGTCAACGTTTATTGCCGGCAAGGAATGGGAGGACTGCCTAGGCTGTAGGTCAATTGTCTGCTTGTCTTCAGGCTGAGTTCTGTGAGTACTTTTTGGCAGCAATTTCTAGATTCAAAGGAGGGGACTCATTGGAGAGGGGCGACAGGGTTGAAAGTATGAGTATAGTGTGGTAGTGCTCCAAGACTGGCATGGTATGTGCTTGCTAGTGACTGACCCATGGTGTGGAGCTCAGGCGCTGTCCCTGCTCCCACAGGCAGCTGCTGGTGTGCGGGGCCACCATGGTCCTCCAGCCCAAGCTTTGTCTCTGCCCTGGCAAGCATTCAGCCTTTGCTGCACTCCTTACACGCTGTTTCCAGCAGTTGTACATGAGAGAGGTACATCATTTGTGACAGTTGTACCTCTAAATAGGAAATGATTAATATTTCATGATTATTTTTCTGTGAGGCATCATTCTTGGGAGAATGCATCAGTCTGGCTTGCTGGAGAGAACGAGCCTGCCTTGCTTAGCTTCAGATCAAAATGTAGTCAGGCACTGCATGCTAATGTACTTATATTAGATGAGGACTCTCTGGCTGTGTGACTAATGCCCTGCTGCCAATGCGTCAGTACAAAACTAAATACTTAAGTTTTAGAAACTTTGGTTTTGGTTGTCAGTCTCACAAGTTAGCTGACTTCCTGCCTTTGACTTGTGCACCTTTAATCTAGGTTTTAAAATAGTGCAAGAGGTCATGAAAGTCAGCCGACTGCACCAGCTGCAAAAATCTTTGTCTCTCATCTTTCCTTTTTTCTTATTTGTTTATTTTCCCCTTTCTCCAGTCAAGCAAACAACCTTAAAATATTTCATGATTGCACTAGAGAACAGCAAACAATTGGTTGAGTTTTTGAACCTGTGATACGCTTTTTCTGTGAAGGCAGCTATTCAAAATGCCTCAAGGTAAAACATATTGGCAAATCTATAACAGAACTTTTGTTCTTGTAATATTAGTAGGATGGTCTCAGAGTCATTGTTAATTGTCAGCTGGGACACCAAGACCCTGACTTGTGCTCTGGATTGCTCACGATAAGGTCTACAGGATGGTCATGGAAAAGTTGGTAAGGAAAGTGCAATGGAAGCAGCTCTTCTTTCTTCTCTGCAAGTCGTGCTGTAGAAAGACACCATCTTGTAGGATGCTGTTAAGTGCTACAAAGCAAGATGAAAGAAACTGGGACAGATTCCTACTTACACATATAGGTTCTATTCTTTAATCTGAACTAAGTCAGACCAGAAAGAAAATGAGACTAAAAGATGATATATGTTCCCACAGACTAGTGTAATGACTTAATTCTTCCGCAAGCAACAGTACTGGAACATGAATAATTCACAGCAGATTCTGCTGGTCCCAACCCGGGTTTCATTCTGTTAGACACAGGAGAGAGTACCACAAAAATATGATGAAGGAGAGTGAAGATTGCAGAGAAAACATATGTTAGGAAGCATCAGCTGGAGAACCATTGTACAAGTAGAGTACAAAAGCAGGTAGACACGATTAATTCATAGCAGGTGTAGCACCTGCAAGGTGGGAGGAGGTTACATTAACATTTCACAGAACACCTTCATGCTGATGCTTCCTAATATATAGAATGCTTTCACAGAAGAGAGGCATATTTACAGGAGAGGCATATTTACAACACGAGGAGTATTCTGAGACGTCATGGAGAGACAAGCTCATCTCAGAACTTCTGTCTGTGGTATCCAAGGATTCAGAGACTTAGAAAACTACACAGCTAAATTGTTTCACTTTTCTGTCTAAAAACCCTGATAAAACCACCCCTTTGGGGTGTGTATCATTTTCTGCACGTGTAGATATAAACTATGGTGTTTGATGATCCATCTTTTTTAAGCAAATGCAGCTGATGTGTCAGGCACGACTTGCTCAGCTTTATTAAAATTCAGGTCGTTTTATGAATTTAGGACTTACATCAGCACAATGCAAAGTAGGACTTGAGCAGCTACTCTGTAGGTCAGAGAAGTCTTCAGGTAATAGTTGCAACGTAGCCATGGGAAGATACTGCATTTATCAATGGATTGTGGTCACCTTTGTAGATGTTGCTTTTGATGAACAATGTAGCAACCAATTTTTGCAGGGTTGTTTTGTGTTCTGTTTGTCTGAAAGTCATTGTTTCCTGGGATCTTTTAAAGAGTCATTGTCTGGTAAAAGAGGTGGTTGGACTTGGTTGTAACGATTATAAAAGGGAGATTTGGTTTGGTTTGGTTGTGTCTGATGCCACAGGCACAGAAAAGTCTCTGCAGTTCTTTTTTTGTTTCCAGGTTAACACTGGGTGCTGCAGACTGTCAATAGATGGTCTCTGACTCCTGGCTGTCTAAGCAGCTGTGAGAGTAATGGCTTAACTTAGCAAGTGTCAGGAGTAATAAAAAAGTCATGGTTAAGGGCTCTCATTCAGCTTAGGTATGTTTTGAATGTTGTACATATTCCAAATTAATTTTGGTCTATAACAACTGAAACATACACTTTGTATTTTGTTATTTTACTGCCTTTTTAAAGCAAATGAATGACTATGATTCATAGTGGGTAAAATTCATAATGGGTAAAATTCAGGGAAGATAACTGCAGTCCTATGTATGGATTTACTTTTGGGAGGAGGCTCTGTATGTCTTCTTCCCTGCAGGTTAATCGTGCTGGGATTTGCTCTGTTATGCTTCTCACTTCAACTTTTTCTTCATAAGGTTTCTCTTATATTGTTAAGCCTCATTTCATGCATTTAACATCACTGTTCATCAGCCTAATTACCCTTTCGTCCCACCTCTTTGGCACAGACCCCAAAAGGCAAGACTCAGCATTCCTGCCTCAGCTCCTCACCATCTGGTCGTCCCCCATTCAGAGCATCTGGCCGTGGTCTCCAGAGGAGCGTCCGTCTCCTCAGCTGTGCTGGCTCACATGTGGCAGCTGCATCACTGACAACTGAGCTGTCTCTCTGACTTCTCAGTTTCTGCTGTGTCTCCTCGCACATTGCAGCTCTTCTTTCTCAACTCTTCCTGTTCTGTACAGAATATCTCCTTTCTACCAAAACACGTAAGGCGGGAATTGACGTCCTTCGTGATACCTAGCAGTGAGAAAGGGAACCTTCCACAGTTGCTCAGGGGGGACTGCTTCTACATAGGATTATCAAGTCTGTGCCTACCAGCCACTGCCAGGACCTTGCAGAAGAGAGGATAAAGGAATTCATGCACCAGGGTGAAACCAGCCAGCGGAGGCCTGTATGAGCAGCTGCTGAGCCTGGACAGAGATGCCAAGCTGCAGTATGATGCTGTGTGGAGTGTGGTTGATATCCGTGACAACAGCACATCAGGAGAAGCTGAGAAGATGCCACTTCAACAAACATATATGGTTGTGGCTTCCTGATTAAAAACAGGCAACATCAAGCCAGAAGGGCTGTGTTTGGTTTTGTTTAGAGGGTTTTTTCCACATAATAATGTCACAAAAGCATTATGTAAAATTGAGAACTTCATCAATATTGTATCTGCAGCAGATGGTCAGAAACCTCCCTGCATAGACAAGTAATTCATTTAGTTCTTCAGACAGGATCTCCAGTGCCAGATGTGGTATCTGGCCTTGTGATTCAGCTTTGAGATACACCAGTGGGCACCCACAGCCGGGCAAACAGCTGCCTGTGGAGCCCAGGCCTGCACAGGAGCAGATGCAGGCCATACTCCAGGTGAGGCTGACAGCAATCCATGGAGGTGCTTTGCAACCTGATTTTAGACAACTGCAGTGATTTGCTTTTGCCTTGAATTCAAAACAGTTTGTTTTGGACAAACCAGAACACTTCTTGGGATCCAGCCTCACACTGAATGCAGTAGGTACAGATGACAGGACACCTGGCATTTTTTGGAAGATGGCCACTGAGCCCTTGGGGGACACCGTGTGCATTTGTGAGCAGCTCCTGGGTCGTGCTTTTCTGTGTGTGCAGACCTGAGGGTGGTGGGATGGACCTGGGGTGATGGTGTCAGCAGTGGCAGTGCAGCAGCTGCACTGCTTCTGAATACAGCTAAGAGCTAGAGGACTGGTGGAAAATGTGTGGTGCCAAGCAGGGGCTTCAGTGCTAGGAAGGGCTCTCAGCCCTCCTCAGGCACTTATAGCAAGGTGTTTCAGACAGAAAGTGTTTGCCTTAGGGGAAAATTGCAGTGTTTTGTCCTTATTATATGGATTTTACTTGCCAGTTTCTCATAGCTGAGAAGATGTAAGACTGCTATCTAAAACAGTTTGGATGTCCAAGCAAATGTTCTTCCCAGCAGAGGTGTTACTAGTTGTCATGTAGATAGCAGCCTGTTTGTGGAAACGTCACCACTTACATTGTGGCTTGTGCCAGAGAAGGGAGCAGCCTGCATAGCACTTTCTGCTAGCCCAAGAGGCCTTTTCAGGATTGAGTAATAAGAAAAAGCAAGTTACAGATGTTAATAGAGCTCTTAATCTTTTCAGTGGCTGGCCATGTTGTGCCTTGTCCCCAGCTGTACCCACCCTCCAGCTTCACACCCTGTGCCACTCTGGATGGAGTGTGGTGGCTTGTCCATGTGCACTTAAGCAGGGTGGCAGCTTGCTGCTCCCAGGCCACATTGCCTGGATTTCTGTGGCTCTTGCTTTTCAGAATATGCCTCCTGCACATCTGAGTAATAGCATCTAGGGAGTGCCTCTGCCAGACGGTAAAGGGGTCATGCTGGAGTTCTACTCAGGTATAGGAGCAGCAGGGCGGCGGAGCTGGTGCAAGGCTGGGGGGTAAATGATTAACCCTGTATCTCTTCTGCTTTTTGTACCAAGGTTCTGGACTTACCTTGATCCTGTAATCACTAAACTAGTGAAACTGCTGTTGAAGCCAGCCAACTCTCCCTGTCTGTATATCTCAAAATTCATAGAATCATAGCATCATTTTGGTTGGAAAAGACCTTTAAGATCACTGAGTCCAACTAATAACCCCACACTGCCAAGCCCATCACTAACCATGTCCCTCAGCACCTCAGCTACACGGCTTTTAAGTATCTCCAGGGATGAGGACTCCACCACCTCCCTGGGTAGCCCGGGACAGTGTCTGACAACCCTCTTGGTGAAAAAGTTCTTCCTAATATCCAATCTAAACCTCCCCTGGCACAACTTGAGGCCCTTTCCTCTTGTGCTATCATTCATTACTGGGGAGAAGAGATTGACCTCCACCTCCTTACAACCTCCTTTCAGGTAAGTGTGATCAAACCCCCTCTTCTCCAGACTAAACACCCCTGGTTCCCTCAGCCACTGCAAAGTCTCATGGGTGATGTGTTCAAACAGCTTTTGAGCAGCAAAACTTCCCTGAGCACAATGAGTCCCACTACTCAGCTCACCTGGGTGTCAAAAGAAGGGGAGCCTGCCCCATGCTAAGTAAAACTGTTCTCAACTTCTCCTTGGCAAGGTGGTAAGAAATCCTCTTTTCCTGCTCAACGACTAAAAATAAATCCTATTTTGGGTTTCAGAAGCAGCCGCGTGACAGAAATGAGCCGTTCGGGTTTCATTCATGTTTGCTGTCTATTAATCTGTTCTTCTCACCCTCAGCAGGGTATGACTCAGGGCTTCACATTGTCTTCCTCCCTAAACTATCTGTGTTTTGACTTTAAATTCTGCTGTCTGACGCAAAGCAGTGCTGAAATCATGACAGTTTGATCCAGCCAGCTCCCAGGAGGCTCTTGATCTTTACTGGCTGGTAAATGTAGCACTGAGAACAGCTATGCAGAGCAGATATTGATATTTTTACACCAAATGTTGGTAAGCAGATGTCACAGGCTTGTGAAGAGCCTTGAAACTCCACGGAAGAAAATATGTGAGTATGTATGTGGGGGAAGTCTGGGATAAAAATAATTCAGTGGTTATATGTGAAGACATATATTCCTTAATCTGTTGGTGTTTTGCTATTCCTGTTCATGGTACTCAAACTGGAGGCTGTGCTGGAACAAGTACAACAGTAAGCTCTCTCCCTGTTGATTCATCTGCTGCTTTTGCACGCTCCTTCCCAGGAAGGCTTCTTTTCTCCTCAGGCCCTAACCTTACTGATAGGTCCCATCCAGCTGCTGTGAGCAGAGGGACAATGCTCCCTGTTGAACCCCAATTATCCCAAGCTTGCGGCAGCCTATAGGAAGTGTAGGTCCTTGGGCATGGAGGTAGGATCAGTGAGGCAGCAGGTCTGGGGTCCTCCAGCAGTCACTGGAGAAAAGAAGAGGCA
This sequence comes from Urocolius indicus, assembly GCA_013401255.1. Classification (NCBI taxonomy): domain Eukaryota; kingdom Metazoa; phylum Chordata; class Aves; order Coliiformes; family Coliidae; genus Urocolius; species Urocolius indicus. Next base: position 419,992 of record WBNH01011484.1, on the reverse strand, counting down.
CTTCCAGGGATGACAAAGCCCTGGGGTAGGACTCACAAGCAGGCATGGTACAGCTGAGCAGCGATTGCCCTTACAAGCCACCACCAATTCTGCCATGAGTGGTTGTGCTGTGGGCTAAGCAGCTGGACCAGGCTGGCTCCTGGAGGCAGGCTGGGGATGTGCAGCAGGGGAGAGCTTGCCAGGGGCCCTTGGCCAGGCTGCTGCATGGCCTTGGCCACCTCCTTGGGCCACGTGCCCTCACAGGCTCCTGGTGGGAGGCTGCTTGCCTCCCTGGCATCCCTCAGGCAGAGTGCCTGGGTCTCAGACGGTGCAGGGTGGGTAAAGGAAACCCACCAGGACATGAGGGGCTTAGGCTGAAATCATAGAATCATTTTGGTTGGAAACTACCTTTAAGATTAAGTCCAACCACTCACCTCACACTGTCAAACCCATCACTAAATCATGTCCCTCAGCACCCCGGCTACACAGATTTTTAAATATCTCCAGGGATGGGGACTCCACCACCTCCCCGAGCGGACTGTGCCAGTGTCTGACAGCCCTCTCAGTGAAACAGTTCTTCCTAATCTCCAATCTAAATCTCCCCTGAGGCAATTTTATGCCATTTCCTTTTGTCCTATTGCTTGTCACTTAGAAAAAGAGACTGACCCCCCACCTCACTACAACCTCCTTTCAGATAGTTGTAGGGAAACAACGACACTCATGAGGTTGGTGGTGTGCCCACATTGCCAAGGTGGACATGCACCCATGTCTCAGAGGCAGCAGTCAAGTCCTAGCTAAGGCTCCTCTTCCTAATGAACTTTTTTACATGCAGGCAGCTTGAAATCCTGAACACAAATATCGGGTAAAAGGCAGGAGCTATGGTTTGGGGCTTTTTTCTTTTTTGGTCTTTGTTCTTAGCAAGATGTGTTCTTGAAATGTCCCTATGGAGTGAGTAGAAACCTTCAGAGAGGCGTGTCGGTCAGGCTGGCACTGAACCTGCTTAATCTTCCTGCAGTGTGGAACAAAGCTGTGTGATCTATGACCACCAGACACGTGCTGTGACATCCAGGCTTTTAAAGGACTGTGGTTACAAACTGCAAAGCCCTTGCTTTTCCTTACAGTGTTATATTTCCCCATCCCCTTACAGCTTTCATAATGAAATTTGGGCCATTTATAATGTGCTAAATTTAGAGAGGCCAAAAATATTTGCATACAAATATGTTTGATCTTTCAAGCATGCGAAATGAGCACAAAATAATGAGTCTAATGTTGGACACAAGCAGAGTTCGAGTACTTTACAATTAAAATGCTTTAAAAGAATCTATTTCTGTGATGGCAAATGAACTTCTTGTGAGGAAAGAAAAACTCCCCCTTCTCATCACATACTACAGAATAAGTGCCGATATTCAAGTCAGCTAGAGACTGAATTTTAAATGTGACAATGGCACTTATTCTGCAAGAAATGCCATGTCTGTAATGAATTGTAAATTATTGTTAGTTGCCACTGGAAACGGAGGAAAGTGAGGGGGAAATAATCAATATTGACACAACCCTGCTTTATTTTTCAGTGGTACTGATCTTTGGTGACACCAATTAGAGAGCTAGAGCCAGTGAACTACACAAACTATGGAACTGCAAACTATGTTGGTGTTTAGAAAAGAGCCACAACAGTCAAACAAATGGGCTGCCTGCTGATGAGCATCACTGCTGGGATGGTTCATTTTATCCTCTCATGCGAGCTGGGCACGGATGGTGGGAGGAAGGTCTCACTGGGAGACCACAATCCAAGACCGACTCTTTGTCACCATCACCCCACCATTGCTGATGCTGCACTGGGGAATGGGCCCAAGGGCAATGACACCAAGCTCCATGTCAGACCTTGCTACCTCCTGAAGGCAAATGGTCTGACCTCCATCAGGTTTAGGGATTATGATGGTCTAACTGGGTAACAACACTAAGTGGTGAGCTGGAGGCCTCCACTCACCCTGTTCTTTCTTATACAAAATGAAATCAAATGTCTCTGAAGGTGTACCTGCTCTAAAGTTAGCATGCAAGATGCAGGTTGATTGATTAACTTTCAGCTTCTTATGATGCATAACTATGTAAGGTAGAGCATGTGACAAGGCAAGTCATTAAGAGAAAACATTGCATTCATTGCTGGCCTGTTCCCAGGATCCATGAAAGGATGCAGCATGGTCAAAATGTGCTCAGGAATATAAGATTACCAAGCCCCTCTGGTTAAACATTTGCTATTGAAATGCAATTTCCTAAAATTCAGAGATGCTGTGATGCGATCTTGTTCTTGTATAAAATGTCATGGAACTTCTAATGACAGAACAGATCAAATTTTCTGTTGCATGACTCATTCTAAGGAAAGGAATGCCATACAGTCAACATGACCAAAACAAGTACATTCACCAAGTCTCTCCTCACAGGACTGTGGGATGCAATCAAAGTCCACTTTTTGGTGTGGAGTAAAATTGAGAGCTGAATTGTGGATACCTTTGGAAAATTTTGTCCACTGAACCCAGAAGAGCCGTGGCAGAGACCCCAGCTGAGTCTGACCTCACACACTGTAAATCTCAGGTGAGTGGTTAAGGAGCAGAGGAAGGAACTGTGCTGATGTGCCAATTAATCTGAGTTGTCTGAAGATCAGGGATAGATGGGGGGAAGGGTAGCAGGATGATTTAATGGGAAAGAATTTGCGAGATAAATGTTAGGTGGTTGGTGGCAGGATGCACAAAACAGGAGTGATTTAGAAATACCTGCACAAGAAAATCCTTGAAAAGCTGAGCTGAGCTTTTTTCTTCTTGGTTTTGGTTTTGTTTGTTTCCCTTTAAAAGTTGATGATGACAACAATTTTCTCCAGGGACTAAGGTGTGTTAGCAATAACAATGTCTGCAACTGTATGTTTTGTGGATGTTGGCAGCCCTGCTGAAGGGGAATGTGATGTTCAGCAATCCAGTTCCCAGCAGCCCAGGGGGAGCTTGGGCCATACTTCCTGCGTACTGCTGCAGACACCTTTCTGTTTCCCTCCTTCAGGGATGCTATCATGGCTCCTAATGTAGCTCCTCTTTTGGCTTTTCCCTTACTGAGTGCATTGGTGACAGTATGCATTTCAGATGGTATGTGAGGCCCGAATACTGCTGCTGAGCAAGAGTTCCAGCACAAAACCTGCTCCTCTATTTAACTCATAACTCTACATGAGATAAAATCAGAGGCTCCCAGATCTCCACGTCAACTGCAACAAATGTGGTGAGGATAGTCCTTTCACCTGTGTTCGTGGCAATTATTTCTACCTTGCTGTTCTTACAACAATTTAATTTTGTAACATTTATTGGTTTGGAAGGTACATTCATCCTAATTTTTTTGCATTTTGTGCTGTAAAAGGTCAAAATTGTCAGGAAAGATTTATTTTGGGGAAAAAAGAAGCCCTTATCTAAACACCAAAGTAAAACAAGCTTTCCAGACTAGAAAGGAAGCAGAAGGAATGAGCTAAAATCCAGAGCAGCAGCTGAAGCAGTGTGTTAAGATTTCATGCTTTCTGATTGATGGCACAGGGGTATTTACTGACCCCAGAGTACTGGCTGGTTTTGCACATAGAGGACTCAAAACAGAGTTGGAATTGCGAGGGCATTGCCAGCAGTGCCTGGCAGCTGTGCCATGGGTGGGCAGTCCCCCTCTGGCTGCATCCATTCCCGGGGGAGCAGGGTCAAAGTTGGGAGTGCAGTCACGGCAGGAGCCCTCTGGCACCACTGCCCACAGGGCAGAGGGCTAACATGAGGAGGATCCTTCTGCCATAGCTTTCCCCAGCGTGCTTCCATCTTTCCATCTATCTCAAGTGTACAAGTGAGGGTGCCATTCTCTCTCCCACCCCTGGAGCACCCTGAGCAGGATGCTGTAGTTGGTTCAGAGATCTGGGGCCTCTCACAGCTGACGAAGAGACTATAGATGCTGTGAATGGTCCCTCTCCCCTGTCACGAAGCCAGAACTATGCTACAAGAACTCACTCGTGGATCAAAACAAATCCCCACAGAGTGCAGATGCTGAAAGGCCAACTCCTGCCACAGGCATGGGCTCAGTGAGGTGCACACATGTGCACTGACCTTTGTGCCACGCTGCCTCGGCACAGTTTAGCTCTCACCCCCTGTCTCTGTGTGCCCTCACCTGCGCTGGAGACCCGGGCATGTGCCCCCACTGCTACCTTGGCCTTCTCCTACAACCCCTAGATGTTGGGCAGCTGAAGAAAGTTCCCCTTCTCTGCTCCTCGTCACCCCCTGGTCTACGGGAGCTGAGAAGCAGGAAGCAATGACTATACCCTGTGAGCCTCTTTTCTTTTCTTTTTCCCCTTTTTAAACTTCCCCCCCCCCTCTCCTTCCCACTGCCCTCCTTTCTCTTTTCTTATTTTTCCTTTTTTTTTCCCTTTTCTTTTCCCTTCTTTTTTTCCATCTTCATCTTTCTTCTTCTTTCTTTATTTAAACCCATTTTCTTTTTAGCTTTTTGGTCTTTCTTTTATCCTTTTTTTATTTTTTTTTCTTTTTTCCTTTCCCTTTTCATTTTTTTTTT